>MU690156.1:37365-87528 GCA_026770625.1 Nicotiana glauca
TTTTGAGATTGAAATGATGAAGGCATTTTGTTTCGCTATCCAAACACTTTATCCATTGCTACCCCTTTGAGCCTTATTATATTTTCTTTCATATCCCTCTTTCGGAATCAATAACAAAATCAAGGATTGAACGGGGAAATCAAGTGAAGAAAACAAAAGAAGAAGTAAAAAGAAAAGAAGAAAAGGAAAAGAACAAAAAAGAAGAAAGGAAAGAAAAGAAAAAGGAAAGAAAGAAGAAAAAGAAGAAAAGAAAAAAAAAAGAAAAGAAAGAAGAAAAGAAAGGAAAGAATGCAAAGAAAAGAAGAAGAATGAAAGAAAGGAAACATCGCAACGATGAAGAAATTTTATGGTCCGAACTACGTTTGACTTGATCCCGAAAAGGTACGTAGGCAGCCTCACTGAGGTTCAGTCACAACCAAAGAAAAGTCCAAGAATCCCCAAGATTGAAAACTGGGGCAGAAGTTATGTTTGTTGTGAAAGATATGATTCCGAAAGTTGTAATCTTCGAATCCACGTTAAAATATTTTCAGCCTTTATATCCTTCTTTCTAAACCCATCCAAAAGACACATTACGGTCCAAAGAAAGACCTTCTGATCCATTTTGAGAAATGGCAATACAAGCAGGTGAGGTGAATCATGTTGTGGACAACACTCGGGTATCAGAATATCAGAAAAAATGAAAATAAGAGAGTTTTATCGGTGAAAACCCTCACGGCGACCGTAAGGCGATGTGAGTTAAGAGACTGAAAATAAGAGAGTCTTATTGGTGAAAACCCTCACGGGCACCATAAGGCGAAAGTAAGTTTCAAAGTGGGCAATTGAAAGAAGTTTTGTAGTTGAAAAGTGACAAGACAAGTAAGGTTTGGGTGTTGTTAAAGATAGAGTTTTGAAATATGGAGCGACAAATATGGCAATTGACAGTCGTTTGGTGGGACAGACTAGGTCGGTTAATCCAAAATGCATGGCATGATCAATGGAATCCGCCTTCCCACTCAGATAAGTCCCATCTTCTTTTCTTTTTAGAGTCTTTCTATCCTCAAAACATCGAGGTCATCGCATTTCATTTTGCTTGAAATTTTTCTATAAGTCATTTGTAGTCAAAGCTAACTATCAGTTTCCCAATTGTATGGCACAATGAGATCGGGACTTATTAAAGGACAGTTGAAACAAGAAGGACCAATGATAATTAGATAATTGGAGAAAGGATCAAAAATTCACAAAAAAGGGAAAGGAAACACCAAGATAGTGACATGAGAAAAACATTTTGGGTCATCAGGATCAGAAAGTTGGAAAGATAGCTGGGAAATCACGGCAAGACAAAACAAGTTCAAAGAAGCAAGTCAGAGCAAGTTCAAAAGCGGGAGCATGACCAACAAGAATGCCAGCAGCTAACCACCATTTTATACTAACAAATTGTTTTTCATTAGAACAGGGACAAAAGATTCAAATACTTACTAATCACTTTAAAGTGAATGTGAACAATGTGTATAACAAGGGAACACAGAAAATTGCAGTAGTCAGGCACCCACCTGGAGAACAAGGAGGATAGTTCAAGTTTTAAGGAAAAGCAGCAATGTTCGAAGGAATCCATTTCAAGTTTCAGCAGTCAGGCGCCCACCTGGAGAACAAGGGAAGTATAATTTTAGCTTTCAATTTGTACATGTGATAATATGTTGTACCCAGTTATCAAACTGGGCAGAAAATATTTCTTTGTTTGTATGTTTGTTGTAAGCAGGCGCCCACCTGAAGAACAAGGGAATACATTTCAATTTCAGCAAGCACGCGCCCACCTGAAGAATAAGGGAATACATTCCAAAAGTACAGCAAGCAGGCACCCACCTGAAGAACAAGGGAATACATTCCAAAAGTACAGTAAGTAGGCACCCACCTGAAGAGCAAGGGAAGTATAATACAACTCTTATTTCAAGTTAACATTCAGTAACATCGTGCACCCAGTTATCAAAATGGGGCAGAAAATTTTCTTTGTTTTGTATGTTGGTTGTAAGCAGACACCCACCTGAAGAACAAGGGAATATCTTTTCAAATGCAGTAAGCAGGCGCCCACCTGAAGAACAAGGGAATACATTTCAAATTCAGCAAGCAGGCGCCCACCTGAAGAATAAGGGAATATCTTTTCAAATGCAGTAAGCAGGCACCCACATGGAAAACAAGGGAAGTATAATCTAAATTCTAACTTTGAATTGTAACATCTGATAACATGATATGCCCAGTCACCATACTGGGGCACAAAATTTTCTTTGTTCGTCAATTTTTGTAAGCAGGCGCCCACCTGAAGAACAAGGGAATACATTTCAAATTCAGCAAGCAGGAGCCCATCTGAAGAACAAGGGAATACTTTTCAAAGCAATTGTAAGCAGGAGTCCACCTGGAGAACAAGAGAATACTTTTCAAGCAATCGCAAGCAGGAGTCCACCTGAAGAATGGACACTTGTTGCAAAACACAACCAAGGCAACAACAAGAATTCCATGGGAAAAATACAAGATACAAGTTCAAGGCAATACAAGAGGAAGTTGGAAGACATAGATAGGATTTTTGTAATTCATAGACCATAGCTTAGGCTAGTTTCTTTTATTTTACCATGATGTAATAAGGGGTCAGCAAGCAGTAACAGCAGCAACAACAATGAAATCGTAACTCTTGGTAGTCCTAGCTACTAGACATTCCTGAACTACACTGACCTGATTCCTGTTTAGCCCGGGATATGTAGGTAACCTCTGAAGCAGGGTGCGGTCAAACTTTTCAAAATGCTTCACACGGAATAGGTGAATGGACAAAAATCCCTCATTACCGCTCACTTGCCTTTGCACGAAAACTCTTCGTGTTTCCGGGCAAAGAGGGGTAGCTGTAAGCACGTGATTTTTGCCCTAAGTAAATTATTCCTAAAATCCAAACAAAATGATTTTTCTTATTTTTTCATTATTTATTGACATTTGTGGCATTTTTTGGTGCTAATAAATTTGCATAATAATTCGTATTAAAAATACAAAAAATATGCATATGCATTAGAATTTTTAATTTTACAATTTTAGTATTAATGCATTTTGGGAACAAATTAAAGAAAAATCAAAAATAGCATTTTTAGTGTTTTAATTGGAAATTACTATAAAATAGATATTAAATAAAATTTAGAATTTAATTAGTTTAACAATTTAATAAAAGCATAAAAATATATAAAATTGAAAAAAAAATACAAAATACCAAGTGAAAATAAAATACAAAAATGTTAAGTAAATAAAGAACAAGGAGGAAATTAATTGGGCTAATTACCTAAATGAAGGTCAAAATACCCCAGCCCAAAACAAAACACCCGCCCAGACCCAAATTGCCCATTACCCGGTCTGCCCTTCTACATATCCAAACGACACCGAAAAAAAAAGAGATAAATCTGATCCGTTGAAATAATCTAATCCAACGGCTCCAACCAACGTTACACTTTTAATACACTTAAATCAATTAAAACCCTAGAAAACATTTTAATTCTCTTTTCCTCCTCTTCATTTCGCCGCCTCCATCGCTCCATCTCCCCTGTCAACCGCCGGAACCCTACCGGCGTGAGACGGAACTTACGCCAATCAACCTCCAAAAAACACCATCGAACCGCCGTGAGCTCCTAAGTCCACCCTCCTATCCCGTTTCTTTCGAATCAACCCCATTCTGTTCAAATAAACCTAATTCCCTCGCCGGAACCCTAACTCCGGCGAACACCACTTCGTCCAAATTAAACCAAAATCACACCAAACCTTCTTTTGGCCATCCTCTACCCGTTTTCGAAAATCTTAAACACTAAAAGTCATTGGAATGGCTCGAATCAGTTTGAAACTTCGTCGGTGAACAATAATTCAAGAAAAGTTCAAGTCTGTTCTTCCGGAAGTCTAAAGGACTATCAACTAAAAAAAGAAGAAAGAAAGAAAGAAAACGCAAAAAAAAAAGACTGCCTGAGTAAACAAAAAGCTAAGTTTTTTTTTCTCTTATTTTGATTCTGTGATTTATTTCGTTGAGTGCATGTAAATAATATGTATTCCATTTGTTTCTATTTTTTTAGATTAACTGATTCTAGTTTAATAAAAAATATTAGCTTTTAATTTCTGAAAATGGTTAATTAGATATTAATGATAGGGTTTAATAGACAAATTTTGATTTGATATAGGATTAATAATAGATTTTGGTTATGATTTGGTAAAAATTTTGATTAGTAAAATTCGATTTTTTTATATAATTGACAGTGTGACTCTCAATTTGTTCTGATTAGTCTAATTCATGCTTTAAATAGTTTATAATAGTTTTCATATGATTCTGTTCATTATAGATTTAGTTTGTTTGTTCAATTGTTTAGTTTAAATAATGTGGTTTAATAGCATGATTAATACTCTGTCTTTACTTAGTTATTTTTCTAGCAATATTAAATAGTTCTCGTTATTTGATGCAATTAATTTGAAAATCCAATAGTTGAATCATTAGGTTATTTTTAGTTTGTGAATTGTTTGTTTTAAAATGTTTTAGTACTGCTGTTGACTATTTGAATTTCAGTTCAGTCTGGTTTAATAAACTTAGTGTAATGTTTAATTCAATTAGTTGTTCATTAAGTTGAATCTAGTTATAATTAATCAGGGTTGATAGTTCAAGGGTAAAGGGAGTAAAAGGGGCAGTAGGTTAATGGGTAATTCCTGAGAAGTTTCAGGGGTATCATAGGCATTAAAAAGGGTAGTTTAACAATTTCAGAATACAAGAGAGGGTAGAATAGGTATTTCAAAGGGGTAGGAACATGGTAGATGCAATTAGAACCTTCTAGATTAGGGCATTAGTATAATTTCTAATAAATAGATGTAGTAACTTGTTTAACAATTCAGTAAAAAAGGGACTAATGTGTAGATATTAAAAATTGAGTTTCCCACCATTTTTACCTCTATAAATAGGCCTTTAGATGCCTTGTTTCAGAAGTTTGGACTACTCTCCAATAGATCCAAAAAATATTTGCTAGATTTCAGATCTAAAATTTATAGTTTCAGATTCAAAATTTCTTCTTCTAGGTCCAAATTCCTTCCAAAAAACAAAAACAAAAAACACACAATCAGAAAAATTAGTAGAAACTCAAAAATATCACTGTTGTATTGGAATATCCCAATTACTTTCGATCTCTATTTGTTTGAATGTTATTCTGCTAGCAACTGAAACTCTGTCGAGGATCAGTGTACGTTTTTTCGAGTGATTTTTGGGTTACTCAAGTGATTTTGAGCAGTTTTTCCTGAGTTCAGTCATTTTGTTCTGGTTTATTTCATTGCTGGATATTGTGTTGTTGTTGTTCATCTGCCAAATGCTTGCCTCCTTGTTCCTTTCATTATTTCCAGGTACACATCTATTTTATGGCTGTTCAGCCAGTTAAAAAATGCAACGAAATAATCGAACCTTGTTTTGAATCTGTTGTTACATTTGTTCTAGTATCGTTAGGCTAGAATTAGCTATAGCATTATATGAACTTGTATTCGATAGATTAGTGAGTTTTGTATTTGGATTGATAATCTGGACAGTTAATTTGGACTGTTGATTTAGATTTTTGAAAAACTGGATTTTATTAATGGTAGATTAGTACAAAAATATTTTTAAGTCCTTATAATTCCATGTGATAGTGAAGTGTTAATAGATTTAGATCTCATTTAATATAACATGGAAAGGAAAATTGAAAAATAATTCGTTGATGTTTTTCATTAATATCGTTTTATTAACAGCTTCAGCTATTAAATTCAAAAGAGAAATAGAAACAAAATTTCATGTATTAATGTCAGATCTGTCATCATTTAGACCGATTTTAAAGTATTGTTATCATATTACCGTGAAATACAGTAGTTCTGAATGTTGTACTCCAGTTATATAGTGTTAAAAGTTCTATTTTAAGGATAAATGAGTTAGTAATCTGGCCTTTGGATATACAAACTGCAAAATTGGTGTAATGACGTTATTAGTCCCTCATTAGTAGTTAAATAGTTGTTGACCATTGCTTAATAAAAGTGATAGTAAAATGCGAATATTTGAAGTTTTGAATTTGTAAGATAATACATTAACAAGTAGTCAAAATCAATCCTCATTCGATAATCTGTGAAGTTAGCTAGTTCAATCGATTGAATAAAAGCTGAATTGTTTGGATTCTGATAATGAATTTAAGATTAATGCACATACTGGACTTTGCCTTATCCTGTTGGGCCAAACATCCTAAAGCCCAAATCCTGATGAAATATTCTATGGGGCCAAACTGTCTTTGAGGCCCAAAGTTAGCATAAAGCCTTTTAGGCTGAAATTACAATAGGGACAAGGAAATTAAACTATAAATATAAAATCGGATTTTGAATTAAGTAGCGGGTTCAAGCTAGAAGGTTTTATCCTTTTGCTTGAATCCGGACTTGAATTCGAGATTCGAATTTCTATTTTAATGAGTTACTTGACCTTTAGAAACAAAATAAAATATAGAAAACTTAGTCACTTTAGGCATGGCCTATAATAATAAAATGCGACGAGCCTCGCCAAATCAAATATACAATTGCGGGGCCCTCATTAATTACTTACTAAAATACTTAGTATTCGGGATAGGCCGTTTAGCGAATTTCATGGCCTTTCCAAAAGATATAACACGTTAGCCGATTTAGGCGCGATTTTAAATAATTTTACATTCCTAATATGGGTGTGCATTTCATGCAACCCAAATCCAAATCCTAAAACGTCGAATAAAAATGTGTCGAGGATCCGGGTGCATTTCATGTGACGTGATCCGAAAACATGTTCTTAAACGACGTTCACTTTCTTAAATAAAAATAATTTGACAAAAGCGGTAATTAATTCTAAAAATACACAAAGAGGATAACATTTATTAAAATCAAATATTTTAGCCAAATATGACAGTTGAGCGACCGTGCTAGAACCACGGAATTCGGGAGTTCCTAACACCTTCTTCCGGGTTAACAAAATTCCTTACCCGAATTTTTGGTTCGCGACTGTTAAACAGAGTCAAACCCTTCCTCGATTCGGGATTCAAACCGGTGTCTTGGGACACCATAAATCTCTCAAGTGGCGACTCTGAACCTTTAATAAAATGAATCCCGTTTCGATTGTCCTTAAATTGAAAAAACTCCTTTATTACTATATTTCTCACTGG
This sequence comes from Nicotiana glauca, assembly GCA_026770625.1. NCBI lineage: Eukaryota > Viridiplantae > Streptophyta > Magnoliopsida > Solanales > Solanaceae > Nicotiana > Nicotiana glauca. Next base: position 44,529 of record MU690156.1, read on the forward strand.
AGTGTAGTAAAAGCCGATAAAAGCTATTTTCTTCGGAAAAAGGAGGTGTGACAACATGCTGCAAGGAAGATTATCAAACTGGGACAGAAAATTTCCTTTCATTTTGAAATTTTTCTTGAAGTCAGGTACCCATCTGAAGAATAGGGAAGGTAATACAAGTTTTAAGCGAAACAGTATTGAAGGAAGGCAACACAAGTTTTAAGGTTATCTGTTTCGAATGAGGATAATTCAAGTTTCAGAGCAAGACATCACAAGTTTCGAAGAAAGCAATTTCGAAGGAAGACAACGCTAGTTTTAAAGGAAGTGGTTTTTGAAGGAGGTTAACACAAGTTTTAAAGGAAGTAGTTGTCGAAGGAGGTTAACACAAGTTTTAAGGAAACCAGTTTTGAAGGAAGATAATTCATAGTTCTGAAGGAATATAAATCAAGTTTCAAAGGGAAATGGTTCAGGAGGCAAGGGAAAAGAATGTCAATAGAATACAATTTAAGTTATTAGTGAAGTCAGGAGCCCTCCTGGAGAACGGAGGCATTATTTTTAAGTAGTTGTTGAAGTCAGGAGCCCGGCTGGAGAACGGAGGGGTTATCTTTTAAGTAGTTGTTGAAGTCAGGAGACCGCCAGGAGAAAGGAGGCGTTACCTTTTAAGTAGTTGTTGAAGTGAGGAGCCTGCCTGGAGAACGGAGGCGTTATCTTTTTAAGTTGTAGTTGAAGTGAGGAGCCCGCCTGGAGAACGGAGGCGTTATCTTTTTAAGTTGTTGAAGTCAGGAGCCCGCTTGGAGAATGGAGGCATTATTTTTTAAGTAGTTGTTGAAGTCAGGAGCCCGCTTGGAGAACGGAGGCGTTATCTTTTTAAGTTGTAGTTGAAGTCAGAGCCCTCCTGGAGAATGGAGGCATTATTTTTTAAGTTGTTATTGATGTCAGGAGCCCGTCTTGAGAACATAGGCGTTATCTTTTAAGTTGTTGAAGTCAGGAGCCCGCCTGGAGAATAGAGGCGTACCTTTTTTAAGTCAGCAGTCAGTAACCCGTCCGGAGAGCGGGGGAATACAACAAATAATCAAGAGAAATACAACAAAAAGAGTAGAGGAATAAGTTCAAGTTCAAAAATTAGAAGGAAAGCAACAATGGTCAAAAGAAGATAGTTCAAGTTTTGAAGGAAAAATATTTCGAATCTCACAAGAAGGAAAGAAGCAGTTCAAGTTCAGCAATTAGACATCCACTTGAGGAAGAGAGGACTACGAGTCAGGTCTGAAATAAAGAAAAATTAGAGGAAAGACAAGTCAACAAGACAGCAAGGCAACAAGATACACAAAAGCAAGTTTGAAGATCTGGATAAGATTTTATAATTCATAGACTATAGTTTAGTCTAGCTTCTTATTTTCTTTTAACACGGTATAATAAGGAGGTCACTAAGCAGTAGCAACAGCAGCGACACTAAACACAGCTTCACGGTAGTTCCAGCTACCAAAACATCCCGAACTACATTGACCTGATTCCTTTATAGCCAAGGATATGTAGGAAACCTTTGAAGTAGAGGTTCGGTCAAATCTTTCAAAAAAATGCTTCACGCGAAATATTCAAATGGGCAAAAATTGCTCGTTTCCGGACAAAGAGGGGCAGCTGTGAGCACGTGATTTTTTCCCTATGAGAATTGCTCCCAAAAATTCAAAATAAAATAATTTTTGTGTTGTTTGCTATTTTGTGGATTTTTGTGGTATTTTCTTTTATTGTGTGCATTTGTTTGGGTATTTTTATTTATTTAACTAATGAAAAATAGAAAAAATATGTTACAATTATATTTAGGATTTAATTATACATTTTTGGAATTAATTAAATAATAATCTGTTTTACGAGAACGAAAAATCACAAAAAATAATGTACTCTGCATTTTTAGCATTTAATGTCAAAAAGTATGATTTTATTTTAAATTGGTATTTAATTATGTGCGATAATTGTTATTAGAAGTTAATTAGTATTTTTGATAAGTTAATTTTGTTTTAGAATTTAATTTAGGATTTTAATTTTGGAAAAGAAATGTGAAAGAAATTAATAAAACAAAGAAAATTAGGAAATTAGGCCATCTTAATTCGAAAATCCTAAGCCCAATACCCGCCCCAATCCAGTCCACCTGTGGCCACTCCAAAACGACGCCGTTTGGGCATTATGAATCTGTACCATTGATCTAATGCGATCGAACGGTACTGTTCATCCCTAGAATTATCCAAACGACGATGTTTCAGTTCTTTTAATCTGGACCGTAAAATTGGTTTGATCCAACGGTTACAAATCACCCTCACAACCCGACCCGTTCACCCCAATAACCGATCCAGCCTCGTTACCACCACAAACGACACCGTTTCTATTTAATGAAGTGATCCAAACCGTTATTCTCATCAGATCTAATGGTTTGGATTCACTTACACCTCCAGTATATATGTTTAAACCTTACCCCGCCCCCAAGCCAACTCCCCCCCCCCTGCCCTCTATATCTCTAACCTCAGAGACCAAGCGAACCCTCCGCCTCATACCACCGCATACCGCCGGCCGTAAATCGCCTTCATCGGTGGCACTCGCCCAATCACCCTGAAAATTACACCATAGGACCACCTCAACCTCCCCATCCCAAATCTCTGATCAGTTACCCTCGAATCATCCTAGGATGCTTCAAATGTTAGATCAAAGAGTCGACCCCGAACCCTAGTTCATCCAATCGACCCCAAATCAACACCATACAACCACCCTCACACCCTCACACCAAAGCCCTTACCTACTTCCTTCGAATCCCCCTCAAAATGTTAGTATTTCAAATCTGAACCCTAAGTTCATAAGGGCGAAGAGGTTTGTGAGGGATGTTTTCGTCTGGACTGGACCTTAGCGTTGGGTTTTCACATGAAAACCCAAGTTCAGTCCGGTCGAAAAACCAAAGGACGTGTTGAAAACTGGTTTGAGTCCGGTCTGAAACTCTGAGGTATTTCTTTCTTTACTTTGTATTTTGTTATTATTATTGTTTGTCTGATTAATTTTCGTTGTAATCCAGCATTTTGTCAATTATTTCTTCCTCCTCTTCCGGACCTTTTTCTTGGTCCAATTTTCATCATTTGTTGTTAGCATATGTTATAGAATGTTGAATTGATTAAATAGGTTCGCCCATTAGTCCTATTCTTCTGTCTGAACAATTCCACTATGTTAATCAGACAATGTAATTTAGTGACAGTTAAAAAGGAAATCAATCATTTAAGTCAGTTTGTTTAAATCTGAAAATGTTCGAATGTGTTACACCTCACCCCCTGTGATAATTAGGATATGGTTATTGGTTAATAAACACTACTGAATTAAATGGCATTGATGCAGTAGGTTTAGGTCGATGAAAAAGGACCCGTTAGTGGTAATGACAGTTTGTAAAACACCATTTAAGGTTGGAAGTCAGGAATAACATGGGGTGGTTAAGGGAAATTGAATAGAATATAATATGCCCATAACCAGGGGAATAAAATAATGGGAAATGGGAGTTAATGGGGAACTGATAGTCTTTGTAGGTTGTAAAAGTCAGGGAATATGATGGGAGAAAGGGTCTCTTAATGGGAGTGGAAATGCAGGTCTTTAAGTGCTCTTAAGAGTTGGAAATCGGGGACTCAAGTCTTTAAATATAGAGGGATGCACATAGAGTTAGGGAATCAGTTTTTGACTAAAAAAGAGATAGAGAGTTTTGAGAGCTTAGGGTCAGTTTTTTGATAGTCAGATAGAGCTTAAAAGGACAGAGAGTGTTTTAAAAAGAGTTCTGGAGAGTTTAATAATTTTTTGAACAACATTTTGAGAGGGTTCTTAGGCAGTCTAGTAGAGCTTGAAAACACTTGAAAAATATTGGTGAGTTTTGAGTCAGTTTGAGAGTTGAAGAAAAACAAAAAGAGTATAAGCTGAACATTGTTCCATTTAATTTTCGATTCAGTTTCGAGATTCAGTAGCTGATTTTGATCTTCCCTCCTAATTTCAACTGGCTGGAACTTCTTCTGAGATCTGTTGGTCCAATTTTGGTTTAACTCAAGTTCAGTTGAGTCTTTTTGGGTGTTGACTATTGTTGTTGGGTTTTACAAATCATTTTGTGCTTTGTTGAGTGTGTTTCTGGTTTGGAATTGGTGTTGTTGTTGGGTTTGAATCTGATTGGTTGCCGTTGTGACCTGTTGTGCCATTTGCTTAGTCTGTAGCTGACCTACCTTTATTCTTCTTGTATTTCCATTATCCATGTACTTCCTTTGATCTCATATAAGCTTTGATGAAGCCATGTAATTTGATTTTAAGAGCAAATGAAGCAAAAGAGTTGACTGAAGTTGAATCCTGAGTTTATCTCATTCATGTTCAGTTTTAACGTGCAAAAATGGTCTATTTATTTGAAGTTTGATGTTGTTTGCGTAAATGGATCAATTTTGGACTGTCTAGATTCATATGTGACTATATATGGACTGTATGAAGTGTTGTGCCCTCAGATTCATATGAGCTTTTCAATTCTCTGTTAGGATAATAGAACAGTATGTTAGTTGTTCTTTTCATATATGTGTTTAAAAGTAGCTCAATAAATTAGATAGAACAGGTAGTCGATGTCATCACTTTCAACCTGTAATTGAAAAAGTATGTGTTGGACTCGTGAACCTCGAATTTGCATTCGTGTTGTCTTCACTGATAGCCTTAACATAGTAGAGCTAGAATTATATGACAACTGTAGATGTAGCATTAAAATTGAGTTGAAATTAATACATAGGTTCTTGCTTACACTTAGTCAAGGCAGAATAGATAGCTTTGGTAATAACTTCAATAATTCGATTCTAGAATCACAAATTCCTTGAGTAAATAACGTTAGTTTGAGTTTGTTCTAAATATAGTAGACTTGTTTTGAAATGGTATCATTAACCTGTTCATGCATGGCGTTAAATGAAATCACGTAATCAAGCTGCTCCTACTGGTTCATGTCTCAGTTCGATTTTCGCCTCTAATAGTATTCATGAGCTTACCAGCAAATATAAACCTGGACCTGCAATTGAAATTAAATTGATTGAAAGGAAGATCATTATTAATTTAGTAAGTAGAAATAAAAGTTGAAAGATTGCAAGTATAAGTTAACTAATTTTCCCTTCTTGGGCCTACAATATAGTGAGACATGAGGATTGAAAATTTGAGTCATAGTTATATCTAGATCATATAGTGTGAGTATGTAATTTTTTCCCTATATGAGAATTACTCCCAAAAATTCAAAATAAAATAGTTTGGTGTTGTTTGCAATTTTTGTGGACTTTGTGTTATTTTTCTCTTATTGTTAGCGTTTGTGTGTGTATGTTTATTTGTTTAAATTTATGAAAATACATAAATATGTCGCATTTCCATTTAGGATTTAATTCTATAATTAGGAGTAATTAGGTTTGTTTTACAAAATTAAAAAATCACAAAAAATATGTACTTTGCATTTTTACCATTTAATGTCAAATTGTGTGATTTTCTTTTTGTGTGATATTTATTATTAATAGTTAATTAGTATTTTAAGTTAATTTTGATTTTATAATTTAATCTAGGAATTTTGGTTTTAAATTAGGAATTAAAGGGGAAATGGGTAAAAATCGGACTGTGCCAATTGACCACAGCCCAATTACCACTTAACCAAAACGATCAAGCCTAGTCAATCTCATAGACCAACCAAAAGACATCGTTTTAGTAACGCTCTATCTGGGCCGTTGATCTCACTTGATCAACGGTCCAGATCAACTCCTCCCTCGCCCGACCCGATCTACCCAAAGACCAACCCGATCTAGAAGGGACCTAAACGACGTCGTTCCGCTTAGTGAGTTGATCCAAGTCGTCGATCTCATCAGATCCAACGTCCTGGATTCATTCCCCCATCTCATATATAGATTTCCAAACACACCCCACTCCCCACAAGCCAACCCCCCTTCGTCGTCTCTAAGCCTCAAAGACCCCAAATAACCCTCCACCTCACACCGCTACTGACCGCCTGCCAAAAATCACCCACGGCGGCGGTCAGTCACCAAACCCCACCATTTTTACACCCTAGAACCCCCTTTGCCTCCCCATTCCAACCATCCTAACAGTTTCCCTCGAATCCCGATCGATCTCTTCGAATATTAGGTCGAAGAAATCGACCTCAAACCCTAAATCATCTATTTGACCCCAAATTAACACCATGCCACCACGGGACCTCCCTCACCACTAAAACGACATTGGTTTCCCTCGAATCCCAATCCCCCTCCTCGAATTTCAATTTTAAGCCAAGAACCCTAGCGCCGCGATAAGATCCTTTGGTGGCGGCGCCAAACCTAAACCCTCCCCAAGTCACACCCTTGAACCTCTAGACTACCCTCATCCCAAATCCCATAATGTTTCTGCTCGAATCGAGTTGGAACTTGTCAAATGTTAAATCGACTGGACGAGACCTAGATAGCCAAAATCTGGAGGCTACCCGAGTAAAGGCGAAATTTGAGGTTCTTAATCGACCTTAGTCGAGTGTTTTCAGTCGAGAACACTCGATTTAGGTCCGTTTGGACCTCAAAATGTTAAAGTCAAAGTTTTAAATGGGAAAACTGCGGAGTTTAGCCTGTAATTTTGAGGTATTTTCCTTCTTCTTCTTTTCTATTTTTGTTGTTGTTTATCTGTTTAAGCTTCATTGTATTTCATCATCTTTTCAATTTATTTCTCTCTTCTCTTTCGGACCTTTTTCTGGTCCAGTTTTTCTCATGTGGTTGATTGGCATATGTTGAATCGATTGAGTGTGTTTGTCTGTTAGTTTGATTGTATCAGTCAGTGTTAGTAAGTTTGTATAAAACTGTAGCTATTCCTGTAATTGCTCGATATTACTGTTAGTTCAAAGTGTGTTATCTGTGATTGTCTATCATTTTGCTTATGAATTCAGTCTATTTTTTGTTCAGTGTACGTACAGTATTCCATCAATTTTTTTAGGTTTGATTTAGAAATGTAATTTGCTTCAAATGTGGTTAGTCTATCCTCATGTATCTGTATCAGAAATTTGACCTTGTTAGTTCAAATGTGATTTTGTTCTGACTTATTGGTCTTCATTTTGATGCCATTTGATATTTATCTAAGTTTCTAGCTTGAATTCCTGACTGATTTGATAAGTTGAATTGGTTATAACTGTTGTAGTTTGGTTAATTGATTATGAGGATTAGTTATAGCTGATATGGTGGTAGTTTCAGGTTTCGAGGGGGTAGTTTGGGATGTAAGTAATTTGAAAATTGTTGATTTAGTGTTCTGTCAATGAATAATGAGATACCATTAAACTAAAGTATTTGTTTAATAAGGGAAGGGGACATTCAGTAGTGGGCAAAAACATAATAGTATGGGGAAGTCTATTAAAGGGTAATTAAAGTACAAAGTTCCCATAACCTTTGAATTAATTAATGAAAGGAGACATGTAGTAGTGGGGAACTAGGGAATAAAAAACAGAAAGACACATAGTGAAGGGGTTCTAAAGAGGGATGGGCAGAACTAGTTTTGGGGGTTGTCTGAGTATTTCAAGGTTGTGGCTAGGTATAAATAGAGGGACGGTGGACAGAGTAAGGGGGTCTTCTTCTTGGTCAGTGGAGTTGGAAAAAAAGGGGTTAAGAAAGATTTGAGAGTGAGCAGCTTTTGAGACCTGAAGATCAATCTTTTGAGAATATTTCTTGAGAGTTTTTTTTCCAGATTTTTAGGGCTTAGGAGTGGGATGATTTTTGAGAACTGAAAACCAGTATTGAGTTTTAAAGAGAGACATCAGAATTTGAAGGAGTTTAAAAGATTAAAAACAGAGGGGAAATACTGAAAACCCCAGTGTTTCATTGAAGTTTCTCTTTTGGCTTCATTGATCTCATATTTTTTATTCAAAACCATTAGACTGATTACATACTGAGAATACAAACAGACAACACTGATTTTCACTGTTCCATTGAAGTCTTGGTCCAGTTTTGATTTAATTCAAGTTCAGTTGAGTCTTTGGGGTGTTGGCTATTGCTGTTGGGTTCTACGAATCATTTCTACTTTGTTTGAGTGTGTTTTTGGTTTGGGATTGGTATTGCCGTTGGTTGGAATCTGACTGGTTGTTGCTGATTGCTGTTTGTTGTTGCTGCTCGATAGTTGATTCAGCTGATCTCTTTCTCCTGTTTCTGTTCTGCTTCCAGGTACACATTTGAGCTTGTTTTGATGTAAGCTCTTCGGTGAAATGGAAAGGCAATCGTCCTTTGACACTTGCTGGAGCTTTACTATTTTATTAGCTCATTATAATGCAATTAGTTTTAGATTTGTGTGATGAACTTGTTATAATAATTTTCTTATAATTAACCAGGGGATTATCATTCTGTACCTAATCGTACAGTTTTTTTTTGTTTTAAATTTGTAGTTATCTAGTTGTGGTTTCAGTTTAGTTAGTATCCATTTTTAGCTTAGCTTTTCTTCTGTTGGAAATAACAAATCAGAAACGATTGAGAGTGAGGCTTGTGATAATGTGTAGCCAAATCGATTTCGTAACATGACTGTAAATACTATCATCTAATCATGGACTCCCAATTGCTGATATTTCGTTTACTCACTTCACCTAAATAATCACTCTAGATTCAATTGAAATGTAAACTTGAGTGATAGTTTCGAATTGGCAGTAAATATAGGTAAGAATCAAAAATAAAAGTTCACTTCTATCAATAAGTCAATTGAATTGTTTATTCCAATTTCACTGGTAATACGTTAGTTGACTGCTCGGTCAAATATAAACTTGGGCTTGAAATTAGGGTCAAATCCTTTATTAACATTTTGAATAGAATAGTTGGAAACTTCGTTGGGCCGAGTTTGAAGACCAAAATTGTTAAAAGACTCTACTAAGGTCGTTCATTTAAGTTATATCGATTAATTAGAGCCTTCTTCTTTATTTTAGAGACAAAACATAAATAGGAAATCATAGCTGCTTTAGGATCGGCCTTTAAATAAAAAATGAGACGAGCCTCGCCAGATAAAGCACATAAATTACGAGGTTAAGATACTTAGATTTCGGGATAGACCGTTTAGTAAACTTCACGGACTTCCCCAAAATAGTAACGCGTTAGTCTCTTTAGGCACGTGTTTAATAACTCTACCTTCTTAAACTCGGGTGCACATTTATGTGAGCCAAATCCAAATCTCAACGGAGTCGAAATATGTCAATAACCACGGGTACATTGATGTGACGTGGTTTGAGATGTGTTTTCACGATGTTGCAATTCTCATTAAAATAATAATAAAAGCGGTTCAAAGTTAAAAGCACATAGGAAAAAACAAGTATTAAAAATCAGATAATTTAAGCCAAATATAACAGTTGAGCGACCGTGCTAAAACCACGGAACTCGGGAATGCCTAACGCCTTCTCCCGGGTTAACAGAATTCCTTATCTAGATTTTTGGTTCGCAGACTGTAATACAGAGTCATTCTTTTCCTTGATTTGGGATTCAACCGGTGACTTGGGACACCATAAATCTCCCAAGTGGTGACTCTGAATTAAATAAATAAATCTCGTTTCGATTGTCCTTTGATTGGAAAAACTTCCTTTACTACACCCCTTCACGGGGTGCAGTAAGTAAAAAGGAGGTGTGACAACTCTGGCGACTCCGATGGGGATTAGAAAGGACCCAGAACTTCGTCAGGGTTCAAGAATTCGAGCTTAGAATAATTGTTGTATTTAGCTTTATTTATTATCTGATTTTTCTATATGATTAGCCTTAAATGTGCAAATGATGCTTTTTACCGCTTTGATATTATTTGAACTTTATATATGAACTGTGCCGAAACCCCTCTCTTCTCTCTCCTCAGGAGTGCACCCTGGCCGTGACTTCTTTCTGTTAGTGTCATATCCCAAAGTAGAACGAGGATTCGAAGGAGTTGCAAAATCGGATGGCCTTTTGGTTACCGGTACACAGCTCCCATCCTTGGCTCGAGTTGTCTGCTCGGGTAAGCCAGGTCTAGAAAAATAAACCCAGGTTTTAAAACCTAGAATAACTTGACTTCATGCCGGATCCCTAGTAGGAACGCTTATTTGCATCATGTTGCATTTGACTTAGGGGACTCAACACAGGGGTTGGGTCCGTCAAGGACAGGTAACCTGAAATGAAAAAGATCATCCTGCTGCATCCTGTTTGTTTTACGCATTTTATTTGCTTCGGACTTGCATGCTGACCGGCTTTGAACATTGGGAAAATTTGAAAGAAGAGGAAAAAATAATAATAACAGTGTAGAGAGATAATTACCTATTTTTGGAAAAAACCAATGTCCAAATAGCGTCGAAACTCTGCCGAAATTTTGAAAAAAAGAAAAAAGTAATTTTTTTTTGTTTGATTTATTTGAAAAACAAAAGAAAAGAATCTTGTTTTCAAAATTAGTTATTTTCTTTGCTCGAACTATGCGTGTTTGATTCTCACCGGATGTGAGATACGTAGGCAACCATCATCGGGTCCAACCTCCCTTTTTGTAAAAATAATCAAAAAATGTCAAAATTTTAATTTTTCGTCACATAAGTTAAGGTGATGCCATTCTTGTAAAAAATATCCAAAAGGATGCCAGAAGGCTGCTTTTTGCGAGAACAACCACTTTTGGTCATTTTTAAGATTTTGGCCGTTTAAAAAACACAGCCTTCAAGTCTTCTTCGTATTGTTGAAAGGACGTATTTACAAGATCGGAGTTTTGTTTAGGAAAAAAAATGTATGTGTTTCAATTTTAATTTATTCTTTTCCTTCTTTGAGTCAAAATGAGTCCTAATTCTACCTGATCACCCTAAACAAACATGCAGAATGAGCACGGGTCCAGATTTGCCAGTAACAGTTAGGAGCCAGATCCCTCTCGAGTTGCGCTTGTGGTGGGAGGATTTGGAACAGTCGGAGTGAGATAAGATCAAACTACATCTGGGAGGTCTCACCAGTTTGTTTAACATCAGACCCAGATGTGATATCATAAAGGCTTTGATTACGTTTTGGGACCCGTCGCACAATGTCTTCCACTTCTCAGATTTTGAACTCACCTCGACTTTGGAAGAAATAGCTAGGTACATTGGAAATGCTGAAGTTCCGCTAGGACACAAATATCTGGTTGCTCCAAGAGCTGTCGCTATGCACCGTTTTTTAGATTCATTAAAGATAATCAGGACGGTCCATAATCCAGATCTGGCGAAAGGCTTTTGTACTCCGATCTTCATATACCAAAGATATGGCCACGTGGGAGGGTTCGACAAACTGGATAACAAGTTATGCAGCAAAAGCAACCGTCAAAAATGGGATGACCACAGACGCGTTGCTTTTATGATAACCTTTTTAGGGCTTTTGGTGTTCCCGAGGAAAGACAGGAATATCGATATAAAAATAGTTGGGGTCGTCAGTACTTTGCTCACTCAAGATGAAAGCACCCTTGCGCCCATGATAGTATCTAATATCTTCTGAGTTCTCACAGCCTGCAAAGCCGGAGGAGACTTTTTCGAGGGGTGTGACTTGTTGTTACAGATGTGAATGACCGAACACCTATGTCATCGTACCTAATTTCTGAGTTATGGTTCATATGAGAAAACCTGCATAGAGGAGTTCTCACAAGAATTTGTGTGGTCAGTTTATCTGAAGGAGTCTCAGCATGGACTTCATACTTTCGGACCCTCAATGCCAGTCAGATACAGTGGGCGCTTGGATGGTTACCAATCGATGAAGTCCTATATATGCCAGCAGTAAGGCCCTATTTTCTCTTGATGGGGCTTAAAGGCATTCAGCCTTATGCGCCATATCGGGTTTTGAGACAACTTGGGAGGTGCCAGATAGTGCTGAAAGATGAGGATCTAAGTACCCAAGTAGTTGAAATCAGTCCTGACGGCCAGTTTCCTGAAGCAAGAGTCCGCCAGGTCTGGAGCAAATGTCAATACTTGGCGACGAATACTTGTGTACTGGATCGAGATAAAGGGGAAGTTGCACCCGGATATCATGCTTGGTATAAAGGGGAAGTGTCCTTTGAGAGGCTGGCTAAAAGACCTCACCTCCAGGATTTTACTGAGTCATCACAAGAACAGTGAGACTGGATGGCCAAAGAGAGCGAATATCGAGACGAGATAGGCAAGCTGAAACAACAAATTAGGGAACAAGGTGCAAGTTGCTGCCGATGAAGGAGAAAAGAACAAATTAGCCCAAGAAAATGAGGCTCTTAAGGCCCAAATCCTACAGATAAGAATAGATGCTGACAACCAACAGAGAAGTCAATCTGATGAAAGGTTGATAAGTGGATTGAAAAAGCAAAAATGCCAAGAGGATTTGGGAAGAGCTGAAGCTATACTGACAAGGATCAAAGCTAGATGGGCAAGAGGTACAGAGGAGCGAGCATATCGCATGTGGCAAATGAAGAGGGACTACGAGGGGAACATTACTATGTTGAGAGAAACAATATATACCCTCAAAGAACGAGTCTTCAGACAAACCAGAGACTCCAGAGCTGATAGGACACGCTGTTATGACCTGATGGCACGAATGGAGAAACAGATGCATGAATTCCAAGATCAACTCTTTCACAACGCCCAAGTGCTAGCAGCACAGAACCAACATATAGAGCGATTGCTTTGGGAAAAAGACAGAATCCGGGGAAGAATCGACGATATCGGGCACTGCATCACCATGAAGTGCCTAGCTTGTGAGGATATGTCCCGTACTTCCTTCTTTGTCCACCAGATCATGAAAGATTTGAAAGATCTGTAGAGAGGCCTTGCACCAAAGCCTGCGGTGAGGCCGGACGACACGCCGCGGGCAACAAGATTCAAAACTCTAAGTAATTCATAGTATGAGTCTGTATTTTCCTTGTCTTCAGAGTCTGTAGCCCGTTTGGAGTTTGCATTTCCCTTTTGCATAAAGTCTATAATCTGTATCAAGTCTGTCAGTTTCCTTTCAAAAGTGTTTTTCCTTGTAATAGAATGTTTTGTTAATGAAAATTGAAAAATGGTGTCTTTAAGAACTACGCACGGTCTGATTGATGCGGGGACATGATACGTAGGCAATCCACATAAGATTCGACCACCAATAAAAAGAAAAGAAATAAAAGAGGGGAATAATAGAAAAACAAAAGAAGGAAATAAAGGAAATAAAGGAAAGCTCAAAAGAGGGCACATATGTGAGAAGCCGGAATGACGCATACAATAAAAGCAAACACATGATAAGAATGGTTAATCTGCCTAGGTGCATTGCATCCCAATATGCACTAACATATCTTTTAAACTCTAAAAGCTAACAAGTTTGTTGTTTTCAGAGATTTCAAACAGTTAGCTTGTTAGAACGTACTAGCAAATTACCATTACCAAACAAGATCTAAAGGACCTATACCTAAAAGCATGTCTGGTTCAGACAGAAGTGTTGAAGAAGCAAAAACAGAGATACAAAAAATGAAGGAGGAAGTAGACAGGTTGAGACAAGAGATAGCAGAAATGCACCTAGACTGGGCTAGAGGGCAACAAGTACCAGTCCCTCCCGCTACCCCTACTCTCCCACCAACACAAACTCCGGAGTACCCGCCCACTGGTCCTTCAACGAGTTTCCCAATTCACCAATACTATCAGGGGAAAACGCCTTACAATCCCTAAACTCCACCACCCAAACACGACCCTCCTCCACCAACTGCTCCTATTTTTGTGGCACCTCCACTCGCCACATTTCAAAGATCATCCAGTGAGCCGGTGTTTTAGGCTCACGACAACCAATACTACCCTCCTGAACCCACCTTCAAATCACCCGAGCCATATACTTTCACCCCTCACTTTGAGCTACCAGCAGAAACTGAGAAGCCGTCTAAGAATCCGGAGCAGGATGAAGTGCTTCGCAAAGTAAAAAGCCTGGAGAAGTCCTTCAGGAATATGCATAGGTTGGGCGGCCAAGTTAGTGTGGCCTACAAAGATCTGTGTCCTTTCCCTAATGTTCAGCTGCCAGTAGGGCTCAAAATGCCAAAGTTTGATCTGTATGAGGGGCATGGTGACCCAGTGGCACACCTGCATGGTTTCTGCAGTAAGATGAGAGGGGTCGGTGGGAAAGATAAGTTGTTGATAGCATACTTTGGCCAAAGCTTGTGTGGATCCGCACTAGAATAGTGCACAAGGCAGGATCCTAGCAGGTGGTACACCTGAGATGAATTGGCGCAAGCATTTGCTGGTCACTTTCAATATAATCTTTGAGATCGTTCCTGACTTTCTCACATTGCTAAAAATCGAGAAGAAGCCCGGAGAGAGCTTTAGGGAATATGGGTTCCGTTGGAGAGAGCAAGTTGCAAGAGTTGATCCTCTGATGAGGGAAGGTGAAATGGTGGATTAGATTTTGAAGACTTTGGTGCCAACCTACTTTGGTCACCTGGTGACATCAGTTGGTAAATATTTCAATGAGGTCGTAAAGATGGGCGGCATGATCGAAGAAGGACTCAAGTCCAACAAAATAATGGGTTATTCTGCTATCAAGGCCACCACTAAGGCTATCCAGAGCGGCACGAGAGGTGTGCTTGGGAAGAAGAAGAGGGAAGAAGTCGCAACAGTCGAAGAAGGTACTTGGTCCAGATCTAGAGGTCCTTCACCCTACTACCAGCCCCAACCCCACCAACCAAATTACCCATACACCCCATACGGCCCTCCACAACCCTACTACCTGGAACCACATTTTTCCGTCCACCATGCCCAGACATATACCCAGCCTCCGGCTCACCCGCAATGGCTTGCGCCTACTCTCCAAAATACATACCCACCTCCACAAAGCACATATCCACCACCCAGGGCCTATAGAAATCCTCCAGGGCCAGGTTTTCGTGGCAATCAAGCTTTCAAGAATGAGAGGATGCAGAAGTAGATAACATTTACTCCACTTGGAGAGTCCTATACTGCTCTTTTCCACAAATTGAGGCAGTTAGGCCTGTTGACTCCTATTGAGCCCAAAATGCCAAATCCTCTTCCCAGAAATCTAGACCATTCAGTGAGCTATGAATATTGTTCAGGGGCTCCCGGACATGATACTGAGAAATGCTGGAAATTGAAGACTTCCGTGCAAGAGCTTATTGACACAAATAGGATCGAGGTTCAAGCTCCAGAGATACCAAAGATTAATCAGAATTCGTTGTCGGCGCACCATGAGGCCCACATGATCAAACTAGTGCACAGCGGAAGGGAGCTTAATAAGCCGTCACAAATAGTTATGACGATCCGTGCCAGTGAAGCCAGTCCCAAGGAAAAACCAACCAGTGGAAGGGCAGTGGTACAGGTGAAAAGTGTAGACAACGAGCCAGTTGTGGTGATGGGAAAACGATCGTCCGTTGTCGCAAAGAAACCTGAGCCGGTCAAGGTAGTAATGCAGGGGGTATCAAGCACACCTGTGTTAGTCTTGAAAGGGGCTCACATAGAACCAGCTGTCCTCAAGCCGGTAATGCAGTTGCCAATGATCAGTGAGAAGGTCGTACCATGGAGCTACAATCAAGTGACACTGATGTATAAGGGGCATGAAGTTATGGAAGAAATGTGTGAAACCCAAGGTCTAACTCGTTCGGGAAGGTGTTTTGCTCCTGCAGAGTTGAGATGGACCAATACAGTAGCAACAAAGAAGCCAGTTACCGAGGAAGAGGCGGAAGAGTTCTTAAAGAAAATGAAGGCGCAGGATTACTCCATTGTGGAGCAGTTGAGGAAGACCCCGGCACAGATCTAATTGCTATCATTATTGATCCATTCAGACGAGCACTACTAGGCATTAATGAAAATTCTGAACGAAGCCCATGTTCCGGATAAGATCTCTGTGAACCATCTGGAAAAAATAGCAAACAAGATTTTTGAGGTGAACCCGGTGACATTTTTCGACGATGAGTTGCCCGTGGAGGGTACAAAACATAATAGAGCTCTCTATTTGACCGTGAAGTGTGAAGACTCGGTAGTCGCTCGAGTATAAATTGATAATGGGTCCAGTACCAATATTTGTCCTTTGTCCACCTTGAACAAGTTGAAGGTTGATAATGATCGAATTCACAAGAACAACATCTGCGTTCGAGGGTTTTATGGTGGTGGTACAGACACAGTGGGTGACATCATACTTGAATTGACAATTGGTCCGGTCGGGTTCACCATGGAGTTTCAAGTGTTAGACGCTGCAGTGTCGTATAATATTCTGTTGGGGAGAACATGGATTCACGCTGCCAAAGTAGTGCCTTCTACACTACATCAGATGGTCAAATTTGAGTGGGATAGAAAAGAGATCGTAGTACATGGGGAAGACAATACATGCTCCATAAATGATGCCATCGTGCCCTTCATAGAGACTGATGACGACAAGGGGCCATGGGTTTACCAGGTTTTTGATACAGTCTCAGTGGATAAAGTTCCTGAGGATGAAAACATCCCACTTCCCAGAATAGCAGTTGCAACTGTCATGGTAGCCTCGAAGATACTGAAAAATGGGTTTGTGCCAGGTAAAGGTTTGGGGGCTGACCTTCAGGGTATTGTTCAACCGGTTTCTTTGCCCAAGAATCTGGATACCTTTGGGATGGGGTTCAAGCCTACAGCGGCTGATGTGCGACTGGCCCGCAAGATGAAGAAAAGGGCATGGGTCCTTCCCAAGCAAATCCCATGTCTGTCCCGATCTTTGTTAGGCCAAGCATCAAAAAGCAATTGTTGTCCAAGGTTATAGGGTCACTGATTGGTGCAAACGGAGATTTGGATGAAAGTTTTAAAAGATTTTTTGCCAAAGTCAACATGGGTGAAGCTGGGGAAGGATCCAGCAAGGCGGATGTGCAGTTTGTAGAGACTAAGGCCAAGATCAACAATTGGATGGCTACTCATCTTCCCATGCGGAGGGAGTCCTGGTAGTAGGCTATGATTTTCCTTCCTGTTTAGCTGGATTATTCTAGGGTTGTAATCCAGTTTTCTTTTATTTTGTACTCGTCAAAGTGTGAAACCTTGTTATCCCGTACTTAATCAATGGAAATTACTTCTTTACTCCTTATGTTATTTTAATTTTATTTTCTTCTTTTCTTTTCTGAATAGTTCTCTTTATACCGGTCTTAATGACATGGCATGCACGACGGATTTTCAACCTAGTCTAAAAAATCAATCTGATTTCGAACTAATAGTGCAAGAGGTAGAATATGATGAAGAGTCGCAATACGAAGAGGATGAAGCCTTTGAAGAAATTAACAGAGAATTAAGCCAATTTGAAGAGAAATCCAAGCCCAACTTAAATGACACGGAAGCCATCAATCTGGGGGATGCGGATGACATTCAGGAAACTAAAATAAGCATCCACATTGAACCAAACATCAGGGAAGAATTAATCAAAACACTTATTGAGTTTAAAGATGTTTTTGCATAGTCATATGATGACATGCCAGGTTTGAGCACCGATTTAGTGGTTCACCAATTGCCACTGACCCGGCATGCCCTCCCGTCAAGCAGAAATTGAGGAAGTTCAAAACCGACATGAGTGTGAAGATTAAGGAAGAAGTAACCAAACAGCTGAATGCAAAGGTTATTCGGGTTGCTCGATATCCTAGTTGGTTGGCTAATATGGTGCAAGTACGGAAGAAAGATGGAAAAATCAGGGTATGTGTTGATTATCGCAATTTGAACCGAGCAAGCCCAAAGTATAATTTCCCGTTACCCAACATCCATAGTTTGATCGTTAATTGTGCCAAATGTGATATCAGATCATTCATGGACTACTATGCTAGGTATCATCAGATTCTGATGGATGAGGAAGATGCGGAAAAGATGGCTTTCATCACGCTGTGGGGAACTTATTGCTATCAGGTAATGCCATTTGGTTTGAAGAATGCTGGAGCAACATACATGAGGGCAATGACTACCATGTTTCATGATATGATACACAAAGTGATTGAGGTGTACATGGATGATGTGATTATAAAATCCAAGCGTCAGGCAGACCACGTAGGAGACCTAAGGAAGTTTTTTTCAAAGACTTCGAAGGTACGATATTAAGCTCAACCCTGCCAAATGTGCATTTGGTGTTCCATCCGGAAAGCTGTTGGGATTCATAGTCAGTAGGCGAGGCATTGAGTTAGACCCGTCGAAAATCAAATCCATTCAGGAATTGCCACCTCCGAAGAATAAAACCGAAGTGATAAGTTTGTTGGGAAGGTTAAATTATATCAGCAGGTTTATCGCTCAACTCACCACGACTTGTGAACCCATTTTTCGGTTACATAAGAAAGATGCTGTAGTATAATGGACAGAGGAGCGTTAGTAGGCGTTTGACCAGATTAAAAGGTATTTATCCAATCCACCTGTGTTAGTTCCACCCGAGCCAGGAAGACTGTTGATTCTCTACTTGATGGTCTTGGAGAATTCATTTGAATGTGTACTGGGGCAACACGACATCACAGGAAGGAAGGAGCAGACCATCTATTATCTCAGCAAGAAGTTTATGGTTTATGAGGTCAAGTACACTCAACTTGAGAAGACATGTTGCGCCCTAACTTGGGTGGCACAGAGGTTGAAGCATTATTTGTCATCTTATACTACTTACCTCATATCTCGTCTGGACCCGTTGAAGTATATTTTCCAGAAGCCTATGCCCACGGGGATATTGGCGAAGTGGCAGATTTTGCTTACGGAGTTTGACATTGTTTACGTGACTCAGACCGCGATGAAAGCACAGGCGTTGGCGGATCACTAGGCCGAGAATCCGGTCGATGAAGAATATGAGCCATTTAGGACATACTTTCCTTATGAAGAAGTGATGCATGTCGATGAGCTAGAATTGACTGAAGAACTAGGATAGAAACTTTTATTTGATGGAGCTGCAAATGCGAAGGGAGTTGGAATAGGAGCGGTGCTTATTTCCAAAACAGGGCATCATTACCCTGTTATGGCTCAGCAGCGATTCTATTGTACCAATAACATGGCTGAGTATGAGGCGTGCATTTTGGGCTTATGGTTAGTTGCAGACATGGATGTCCAGGATATTTTGGTCTTAGGAGACTCGGACCTCCTGGTACATCAAATTCAAGGTGAATGGGAAACACGAGATTTGAAGCTCATACCGTATCAACAATGTTTGCACGATCTATGTCAACGGTTTCGATCAGTGGAGTTTTGGCACATACCAAGAGTTCATGATGAGGTTGCCGATGCTTTGGCTACCTTAGCATCAATGTTGCACCATTCGGATAAAATCCATGTTGATCTGTTGCACGTTCAGGTTCATGATCAGCATGCTTATTGTAACATGATAGAGGAAGAACTAGATGGCGAACCATGGTTCTATGATTTCAAAGAGTACCTCAGGATGGGGATATACCCGGAGCAGGCCACGGGAGATTAAAATAAAGCCATTTGACGGTTGGCAAATGGATTTTTACTCAGTGGAGGGGTGTTGTACAAAAAGACACCAAACATGGGATTGCTAAGATGCATAGATGCTAATCAAGCCACAAAAGTTATGACGGAGGTGCATTCTGAAGTACGTGGGCCACATATGAGTGGATATGTATTGGCAAAGAAGATTCTTCGAGCAGGATATTATTGGCTCACTATGGAGCGAGATTGTATCAGATTTGTGTGTAAATGCCGTCAATACCAGATCCACGGAGATCTGATTCATTCTCCACCAACAGAATTACACACAATGTCAGCGCCATGGCCTTTTTTTTCATGGGGCGTGGATGTCATTGGACCTATTGAGCCGGTAGCTTCCAACGGTCATAGGTTCATTCTGGTGACCATCGATTATTTCACCAAGTGGGTTGAAGCTAAAACTTTCAAGTCGGTAACCAAGAAATCAGTGGTGGATTTCGTTCATTCCCATATCATATGTAGATTTGGGATCCCAAAGATGATCATCACGGATAATGGTGCCAATCTTAACAGCAGTTTGATGAACGAAGTATGTCAGCAGTTTAAGATTACACACCATAATTCCACCCCATACCGTCCCAAAACGAATGGAGCGGTTGAGGAAGCCAACAAGAATATAAAGAAGTTATTGAGGAAAATGGTATAAGGGTCCAAACAATGGCACAAAAAGTTACCATTTGCATTGTTGGGTTATCGCACTACTATTCGTACTTCGGTAGGTGCAACTCCTTATTTGTTGGTATATGGAACTGAAGCAGTGATACCGGCAGAAGTTGAAATCCTGTCTCTCCGAATTGTTGCTGAGGCTGAGATTGATGATGATGTGTGGGTCAAAACCCATTTGGAGCAGTTGAGCTTAATTGATGAAAAAAGATTGGCAGCAGTATGTCATGGCCAATTATATCAAAAGAGGATGGCAAGAGCACACAATAAGAAGGTACATCCCATGAAATTTGAAGTGGGGCAACAAGTGTTGAAACGAATCCTTCCACATCAGGCCGAAGCAATGGGCAAGTTCGCCCCGAATTGGCAAGGGCCGTTTATTGTGACCAGAGTGATGTCCAATAGCACTTTATGTTTGACAGATATTGAAGGAAGATGTATAGACATGGCTATCAATTCTGACGTAGTCAAGAGATATTATGTATGATTTCTTTTGGTTGTAATTATTTTTTGTTTGTTTGTACTTGGCATTGTATCGGAGAATGAAATGACAGAGGCAATTTGTTCTTCTATCCAAACACTTCAACCCTTACTTCCCCTTTTGAGCCTTATTCATTCTTGCATACCCTTCTTTTGGAATCAGTAATGAAATGATAATAAAAGGAGAGAAAAAAGAAAAATGATAACAAAAACAAAAGAAAGTAACAAGAAAAACAAAGGAATTGGGAACTACGTATGACCTGATTCCTCGAAGAGGATACGTAGGCGGCTCACGGCTCGGTCATAGTGTAACAAAAATCAAAAGATCCCCAAGCAAGAAAACTGGGACAGAAGTTGTATTTGTAATTTTGGGAAAGAAATTTGATTCCAAGAGTTTTAATGTTTTACCCATCAAAATTATTTTGAACTTTTGATACCCTTTTCTTTTAGCCACACACAAAAAACCATATTGATATCCAAAAAAGACCTCCGATCAGTATCCGAGAAGTGCCAAGTCAGGCAATAGGAAGCCGGGAATAACACTTTGATCCCCAGTAGGAAGAGGATCATAAGCTAAAAATAAGTTGATAGCCAAAAGAATCCCCAGCAGAGAGAGTTTTATCGATAACACTCCAATCCCCAGCCGAAAAATAAAATGAGAGAGTGTTATCCGTGAAAACCTTCACAGGCACCATAAGGCGACGGAAGTTGAGAGAAATAAAATGAGAGAGTCTTAATAGTGAAAACCTTCACAGGCATCATGAGGCAACGGGAGTTGAGAGAAATGAGAGAGTCTTATTAGTGAAAACCCTTCGAAGGGCACTATGAGGCGTCAGCGAGTTAAAAAGGGGACGAACGAGATAAGGTTGACAGGAAGGATTCGTCGAGGCATCAAGCAGAACAAAGATATTGATTCGGCGAAAGAGTTGTGTTGCGGGACCTTTGAAATGCAAAGTAAGGCCATAGACTAGGTTAATTAATCCAGAATGCACGACATAATCATGGGGATCGGTGATACCATTCATAATAATGTCTTTTCCTTTTTTTTCTCCCCAGCAGTTGTTTAGAAAGATTTTTCTTTTTCTATCCTTTGAAGTCATCACTTTTCATTTCTTTGTTTAAAGATTTTTTAATGGTAGTTTGTTTTTTAGAAGGATTTTTAGAGCTTACTACCAGTCTCCAAGATGGTGCAAAGAAAAATATGGATAGGACAGGCCGAAGATAATGCAATAGAATGAGAAAGACGTTTGTTGCGAGTCCAAATGATGGATTAGTTTAGGATTTCAGGGAAAGGTGGCAAAACAACAGTTGAGAGGTTTGTGAATAAGGAATCGTCAAGAAGGTCGGAAGTTATCGGCCAAGATTCAAGATGGTCGGACGACGCGAAGCAGGGCAAGTCGTTCTACGACCAGCAGGAATATCATCCCCAGCAAAAATATCATCCCCAACAGAAATATAATTGCCAACAAATAATATCATCCCCAGCAAATAATATCATCCCCAGCAAGTTTTGATAGTATAATGGAACGCAGAGCAGGGGAAGGAGAAAGGGAAAAACCATCCCCAGCAGGAGTGGCACGACCACTCACCACGTTAAAAACTAACAAAATTTTCTTTGATTTGAGGCAGTTAAAGGACATGTTACTGATGGCAGGAAAGACATGCCACAAGGAAGATTATCAAACTGGGGCAGAAAATTTTCTTCAAATTAGGTACCCATCGGAGGAACGAGGAAAGCAATTCCAGTTTTGAGAGAAAGCAAGACAACAAGTTTCAAAGAAAGCAATTTCGGAGGAGGACAGTACAAGCTCTGAGTGAAGTAGTCTTGGAAGAAGCAAGATGATACAAGTTCTAAGGGAAGTAGTCTTTGAACCACTGTTATCCCCAGCGTTTGAAATAAGGAAAATAACAAGTCTTAATGGAGGAAGATAATTCCCCCAGCAGTGTTATCCCCAGCAGTTTTCAGAGGAATGAAATACAAGGTTTAAATGAAGTGCTTTCGAAGAAGGAAGATAACACCAGCTTCAAGGAAAGTAGTCTTTGAAGGAGGAAGATAACACATTATGAAAAAGTGTTATCCCCAGCAGTCCACAGAAGACAACATAGGGTTTGAGGGAAGCAGTTCTGAAGAAACATAATTCAAGTTAGAAGGAAAATGGTTCAAGAGGCAGGAAGGAACAATGGCGATAGAATGCAGTTTAAGTGGATGAAGTCAGGAGCCCGCCTGGAGAATGGAGGTGTTATATTTTAAGTTGAGTTGAAGTCAGGAGCCTGCCTGGAGAATGGAGGTATTATATTGTTGAAGTCAGGAGCCCGCCTGGAGAATGGAGGTGTTATATTTTAAGTTGAGTTGAAGTCAGGAGCCCGCCTGGAGAATGGAGGTATTATATTGTTGAAGTCAGGAGCCCGCCTGGAGAATGGAGGTTGTTATATTTCAAGTTGAAGATTGAAGTCGGGAGCCCGCCCGTATAACAGAGGAATACATTTCGAGTTGAAGTTGAAGTCGGTAGCCCGCCCGTATAATAGAGGAATACATTTCGAGTTGAAGTTGAAGTCGGTAGCCCGCTCGTATAACAGAGGAATACATTTCGAGTAGAAGATGAAGTCGGAAGCCCGCCCGTATAACAGAGGAATACATTTCAAGTCGGGCGCCCGCCTGTATAACATAGGAATACATTTTGAGTTGAAGATTGAAGTCGAGTGCCAACTCGTATAATAGAGGAATACATTTCGAGTTGAAGTTGAAGTTGAAGTCGGGAGCCCGCCCGTATAACAGAGGAATACATTTCAAGTTGAAGTTAAAGTCAGGAGCATGCCCGTATAATAGAGGAATACATTTCGAGTTGAAGTCGGGAGCACACCCGTATAATAGAGGAATACATTAAAGTTTGAAGTCAGTAAAGCAGAGGGTTACAACAAAATCCCCATGCATAAATCCAAGTTCAGAAATCAGAAGGAAAGCAACAATGGTCAGTTCAAGCTTCAAAGAAAAATAATTCGAAGCTCACGAAAGGAAAATAAGCCGTTCAAGTTTGGTAATCAAGAGAAGCCAACGAGTCAAGTCAGAAGTGAAGAAACATCGGAAGAGACACAAACCAACAAGATACACAAGAGCGAGTTGAAGATCTAGATAAGACTTTGCAATTCCTAGACTAGTTTAGTCTAGCTTCTTATTTTCTATTTAGCATGGTGTAATAAGGAGGTCGGTAAGCAGTAGCAGAAGCAACATCAGTAACAGTAAAACCACAGTTTCATGGTAGTCCCAGCTGCCAAAGCTTCCCGAACTACATTGACCTGATTCCCTTTTAGCCAGGGATATGTAGGAGACCTTTTGAAGCAAAGGTTCGGTCAAATCTTTCAAAAATGCTTCACGCGGAGTACTCAAACGGGAAAAAATCGCTCGTATCCGCTCACTTTATCTTTGCACGAAAACTCTTTGTATTTCCGGACAAAGGGGGGCAGCTGTGAGCACGTGATTTTTGCCCTATATGAGAATTACTCCCAAATTTTCAAAATAATATAGTTTGGTGTTGTTTGCAATTTTTGTGGACTTTGTGTTATTTTTCTCTTATTGTTAGCGTTTGTGTGTGTATGTTTATTTGTTTAAATTAATGAAAATACAAAAATATGTCGCATTTGCATTTAGGATTTAATTCTACAATTAGGAGTAATTAAGTTTGTTTTACAAAATGAAAAAATCACAAAAAATATGAACTTTGCATTTTTAGCATTTAATGTCAAATTATGTGATTTTCTTTTTGTGTGATATTTATTATTAAGAGTTAATTAGTATTTTAAGTTAATTTTGATTTTATAATTTAATCTAGGAATTTTGGTTTTACATTAGGAATTAAAGGGGAAATAAAATACAAGAAAAGAAGGGAAATGGGTAAAAATTGGACTGGGCCAATTGACCACAGCCCAATTACCAATTAACCAAAACGATCCAGCCGAGTCAATCTCAGAGACCAACCAAACGACATCATTTTACTAATGCTCTATCTGGGTCGTTGATCTCACTTGATCAATGGTCCAGATCAACTCCTCCCTCACCCAACCTGCTCCACCCAAAGACCAACCCGGTCTAGCGAGGACCTAAACATTGTTGTTCCGCTTAGTGAGTTGATCCAAGACGTCGATCTCATCAGATCGAACGGCCTGGATTCATTACCCCATCTCGTATATATATTTCCAAACACACCCCACACCCCCTAAGCCAACCCCCCCTCATCGTCTCTAAGCCTCAGAGACCCCAAATAACCCTCCGCCTCACACCGCCGCTGACCTCCCGCCGGAAATCGTCCACGGCGGCGGTCAGTCACCAAACCCCACCATTTTTACACCCTAGAACCCCCTTTGCCTCCCCATTCCAACCATCCTAATAGTTTCCCTCAAATCCCGAATGATCTCTTCGAATATTAGATCGAAGAAATCGACCTCGAACCCTAGGTCGTCTGTTTGACCCAAAATTAACACCATACCACCACAGGACCTCTCTCACCACTAAAATGACATTGGTTTCCCTTGAATCCCATTCCCCCTCCTCGAATTTAAACTTTAATCCATGAACCTTAGCGTCGCCACAAGATCCTTTGGTGGCGGCGCCAAACCTAAACCCTCCCCAAGTCACACCCCTGAACCTCTAGACTACCCTCGTCCGAAATCCCATAATGTTTCAGCTCGAATCGAGCTGGAACTTGTCAAATGTTAAATCGACTGGACGAGACCTAGAGAGCCAAAACCTGGAGCCTTACCGAGTAAAGGCAAAATTTGAGGTTCTTAATCGACCTTAGTCGAGTGTTTTCAGTCGAGAATACTCGATTAAGGTCCGTTTGGACCTCAAAAAGTTCGAGTCAAAGTTTCAAATGGGAACTGTGCGGAGTTTAGCCTGTAATTTTGAGGTATTTTCCTTCTTTTTCTTTTCTATTTTTGTTGTTGTTTATCTGTTTAAGCTTCATTGTATTTCATCATCTTTTCAATTTATTTCTCTCTTCTCTTTTGAACGTTTTTCTTATCCAGTTTTTCTCATGTGGTTGATTGGCATATGTTGAATTGATTGAGTGTGTTTGTCCGTTAGTTTGATTGTATAAGTCAGTGTTAGTAAGTTTTGTATAAAACTGTAGCTATTCCCGTAATTGCTCGCTATTACTGTTAGTTCAAAGTGTGTTATATGTGATTGTCTATCATTTTTCTTATGAATTCAGTCTATTTTTTGTTCAGTGTATTTACAGTATTCCATCGACTTTTTTTAGGTTTGATTTAGAAACGTAATTTGCTTCAAATGTGGTTAGTCTATCCCCATGTATCTGTATCAGAAATTTGACCTTGTTAGTTCAAATGTGATTTTTTTGTGACTTATTGGTCTTTATTTTGATGCCATTTGATTTGATCTGAGTTTCTAGCTTGAATTGCTGCTGATTTGATAAGTTGAATTGGTTATAGCTGTTGTAGTTTGGTTAATTGATTAGGAGGATTAGTTATAGCTGATGGGGTGGTAGTTTCAGGTTTCCAGGGGGTAGTTTGAGATGTAAGTAATTTGAAAATGGTTGAGTTAGTGTTCTGTCATTGAATAATGAGACACCATTAAACTAAAGTATTTGTTTAATAAGGGAAGGGGACATTCAGTAGTGGGCAAAAATATAATAGTATGGGAAAGTCTATTAAGGGGTAATTAAAGTACAAAGTGCCCATAACCTTAGAATTAATTAATGAAAGGGGACATGTAGTAGTGGGGAACACGACAATTAAAAGGAGAAAGACACATAGTGATGGGGTTCTAAAGAGGGATGGGCAAAACTAGTTTTGGGGGTTGTCTGAGTATTTCAAGGTTGTGGCTAGGTATAAATAGAGGGACGGTGGACAGAGTAAGGGGGTCTTCTTCTTGGTCAGTGGAGTTGAAAAAAAAGGGTTAAGAAAGCTTTGAGAGTGAGTAGCTTTTGAGACCTGAAGATCAGTCTTTTAAGAGCATTTCTTGAGAGTTTTTTTTTATATTTTTAGGGCTTAGGAGTGGGCTGATTTTTGAGAACTGAAAACAAGAATTGAGTTTTAAAGAGAGACATCAGAATTTGAAGGAGTTTTAAAAGCTTAAAAACAGAGGGGAAATACTGAAAACCCCACTGTTTAGTTTAAGTTTCTCTTTTGGCTTCATTGATCTCATATTTCTGATTCAAAACCATTAGACTGATTACATACTGAGAATACAAACAGACAACACCGAGTTTCACTGTTCCATTGAAGTCTTGGTACAGTTTTGATTTAATTCAAGTTCAGTTGAGTCTTTGGGGTGTTGGCTATTGCTTTTGGGCTCTACGAATCATTTCTACTTTGTTTGAGTGTGTTTTTGGTTTGGGATTGGTATTGCCATTGGTTGGAATCTAACTGGTTGTTGTTGATTGCTGTTTGTTGTTGTTGCTCGATAGTTGATTCAGCTGATCTCTTTCTCCTGTTTCTGTTCTGCTTCCAGGTACACATTTGAGCCTGTTTTGATGTAATCTCTTTAGCGAAATAGAAAGGTAATCGTCCTTTGACACTTGCTGGAGCTTTACTGTTTTATTAGCTCATTATAATGCAATTAGTTTTAGATTTGTGTAATGAACTTGTTATAATAATTTTCTTATAATGAACCAGGGGATTATCATTTTGTACCTAATCGGACTGTTTTTTTTGGTTTTAAATTTGTAGTTATCTAGTTGAGGTTTCAGTTTAGTTAGTATCCATTTTTAGCTTAGCTTTTCTTCTGTTGGAAATAACAAATCAGAAACGATTGAGAGTGAGGCTTGTGATAATGTGTAGCCAAATCAATTTCGTAACATGACTGTAAATACTCTCATCTAATCATGGACTCCCAATTGCTGGCATTTAGTTTACTCACTTCACCTAAATCATCACTCTAGATTCAATTGAAATGTAAACTTGAGTGATAGTTTCGAATTGGCAGTAAATATAGGTAAGAATCAAAAATAAAAGTTCACTTCCTTAAATGAGTCAATTGAATTGGATATTCCAATTTCACTGGTAATACGTTAGTTGATTGCTCTTTCAAATATAAACTTGGGCTTGAAATTAGGGTCAAATCCTTTATTAACATTTTGAATAGAATAGTTTGAAACTTCGTTGGGCCGAGTTGGAAGACCAAAATTGTTAAAAGACTCTACTAAGGTCGTTCATTTAAGTTATACCGATTAATTAGAGCCTTCTTCTTTATTTTAGAGACAAAACATAAATAGAAAATCATAGCCACTTTAGGATCGGCCTTTAAATAAAAAGTGAGACGAGACTCTCCAAATAAAGCACATAAATTACGGGGCCCTCGATAAATGTATATATTAAGATACTTAGATTTCGGGATAGACCGTTTAGTAAACTTCACGGCCTTCCCCAAAATAGTAACGCGTTAGTCTCTTTAGGCACGTGTTTAATAATTCTACCTTCTTAAACTCGGGTGCACATTTATGTGAGCCAAATCCAAATCTCAACGGAGTGGAAATATGTCAATAACCACGGGTACATTGATGTGACGTGGTTTGAGATGTGTTTTCACGACGTTGCAATTCTTATTAAAATAATAATAAAAGCGGTTAAAAGTTAAAAGCACATAGGCAAAAATATGTATTAAAAATAGATAATTTAAGCCAAATATAACAGTTGAGCGACCGTGCTAGAACCACGGATTTCGGGAATGCCTAACAACTTCTCCCGGGTTAACAGAATTCCTTATCCGAATTTCTGGTTCGCAGACTGTAATACAAAGTCATTCTTTTTCTCGATTCGGGATTCAACCGGTGACTTGGGACACCATAAATCTCCAAAGTGGCGACTCTGAATTAAATAAATAAATCTCGTTCCGGTTGTCCTTTAATTGGAAAAATTCCCTTTACTACACCTCTTTACTGGGTGTAGTAAGTAAAAAGGAGGTGTGACATATAGTGATACTGTTTTGTTTGAAATCGTGACGTGGGTATATCAGTTTACTCAAGTGATATGAGATTAAGGGCATGTTGTTGGGCTCGTTTGGAGTAAGCCAAGTGCTGACAATTCCTCCCTCTCCCTATTAATTCCTCTTTATATTGGCCTTGAGGCTTGTTTGTTGCGGCTGCTCATAAACAGGCTGTGTTAGTCCATTAATTTGGATTTGGCGTGGAGGTTACAATTCTTAGTATGGCATAGAATAAATTTGGACTTTTGACTTAGGTAGAGGGTTCGAATTAAGAGGTCCTCCCTTTTGTTCGAATCCGGACTTGAACTCGAGGCCCGAAAATCACGATGTTAATTAATTAGGACCTTTTTTATTATTATTAGAGACAAATAAAAAATAAAAAAATCGTAGTTGCTTTTAGGTTTGCCTTTTAAATAATAAATGAGATGAGTCTCGCTAAACAAAATACATAAATTGCGGGTCCTTCGTCAAATGTATATATTAAAATACTTAAATTTTGGGATAGGCCGTTTAGCTTTCACGGCCTTCCCCAAAATAATAACGCGTTAGTCTCTTTAGGCACGTATTTTAATAACATTAGCTCCCTAAACTTGGGTGCACATTTATGTGACCCAAATCCAAATCTCAACGATGTTAAAATACGTCAAAAACCACGGGTGCATTTATGTGATGTGGTTCAAGACGCGTTTTCACGACGTTGCAATTCTCTTTAAAAATAATAATAAAGCGTTTAAAAGTTAAAATTTGCACACAGGTTCATAATTGTATAAATTCAGATAATTAAGCCAAATATGACAGTTGAGTGACAGTGCTAGAACCACGGAACCCGAGAATGCCTAACACCTTCTCCCGGGTTAACAGAATTTCTTACTCGGACTTCTGGTTCGCGGACTATTAAACAGAGTCATTCTTTTCCTCTATTCGGGATTCCAACCGGTGACTTGGGACACCATAAATCTCCCAAGTGGCAACTCTAAATTAAATAACAAATCTCATTTCGATTGTCCTTTAATTGGAAAAACTCCTTTACGCCCTTACGAGTGTAGGTAAAAAGGAGGTGTGACGCTATTTACCTTCCACTATGACCTGATATGCTTCACTTACTGTATCCTTCTACCATGTTCTTAAGTGTTTACTGTTTCACTTCTACTTCACCTTGTTTTAAGAAACTCATTTAAGCATGTTTTTGTCTACTGTTTCTTCTAGTCTCATTGTGTTTCGAATTAGTTTATTCACTCTGTTTGCTTTGAACATTCAATCGTATTTGCTTTCCTTCTCATGGGTTCTGAAAGAAATCTCTGAGTCCGTTTGACTACCTACTTCCTCATCTCTGTACTTGACTCGAGGTGGAAACCCTTGAATTTGGGGGTTCTGCCGAGGTTTGATCATGTGATTGAACTAGGGTTCTTTTTGAGAACTCTTGACTCTTTCAGAGCCTACGAACTGAGTTTGGACTCCCTTGTTTTCATGTAATTCTGACATCTCTGAAGTTTTCACTAGCCTTACAATGGCATGACTAATATCTTCATGTTTTAACATGTCTATATGTCTTTATATGTGATGAATCTTTCTTCAAAAGGGGTTTTCCAACTTGTGATTGATTCAGGGTTCCTTTTAATAGGTCTAATTGATTGTTACAGATTTTCCTTAAGTTAAAATCTTTCCATCTTTCTGACTTGGTTCATTCATACAAAAATTTTCGACTTATGATTTCTTGGCTGTCAAATTATTTCCTTTCCTTAAATGGTACAATTGTGTATTGTCAATACCTTGTCCTTAAATAAACCTCTATGTATTTACCCATGTTGTACTGCTTTGAAAAATGTTTGATAAATCTCTTTCATTAATTAGTTTTACCCGTTTGAAATCAGAATCCCTTAATTAAAGGGAGAACTTGTGTAATTGATTTTCAAACTATTTTCTTACCTATTTCTGCTTGTTTTCTACACTATAAAAGGCACAACCCTTTCTGCACAATCAACACGGTTAATAGACACACACACTTCAGACTTCACAATCACAATCTCAAAAACTCATACTTAGAGTATTCTTGCTTCTTGTCTGCACTTTGGCTTTACATGACCACTGCTTTCTTTTTCTTGCTCCCTTGAGACTCGTATGTTCTAGTTTTGATTTCAGTATCATCCCAATGTGTTTACTTACAGCTTTTACATCCATGTCTACTTTACTGTTTATATAGAGTTTAAATGTCAACTAGCATGTTAATTTCCTTTCATATGTTTCTGCTGTTAATCCATACACCCCTGTTTCCCTCTATGTGCTTTGAGTTGTAGTTCAAAATATGGAAATATTGAAGTTATTGCTCATGTTTGGACTTGATCCCTTTGGGGATCCTAACTCCCAAAAACAATGTGTTCTAGCAAGCAGGTGGGGTGTGCCAACACTTCCTATTGCTTAGGTATGCCTACTGGCCTGTCTTTGCCACTTCCCTTTTCCCCTTTTCAGAATTCCTTCTATGCATTTACGCTCACTCTTAGCTTCTAAGTTCTGCCCCCTCCTGTGAGCCATGCTTGTGACCTTGAGTTCCCTCTGAACTTGGACACTTTAGGGCTGGCCCTTCCACATTGCACTATGACTCAATCCTGCAATGTATTGGGGTATGAGCATTGCCCAGAGTCCATGAGGCTCTAAGGAAACTCTGACACACCCCAAATGAGAAAGTATTTGGATCTTGATCTTTGAAGTTGGTTAACTTCATGCTCCAGGCAGGAAATCTGAATCAAGCTCTCCTTGGTTGTAATTTTTATTTTTCTGATGTAGTTTCTTTATTTTATTTTTTGGATTGTAATAATTTTGTAATAAACTTCTAGGGTAATTAGTGTGAGCATATATTTTTGCCTTGTTTATTTACTCCTATAAAATTCATTAAAATTAGGATTTTCCTTTATTGTTTGAATTTTTAGTGATTTAATTGCGTGGTTTTGTGTTTTGTTTGCATCTTTGTGTGTGCATTTTTTAATTGATATAATTCAAAAATACAAAATAACATCTAGGATCCAATTTTAGCCTTTTTTTATTAGTGAATTAATATTACTAAAATAAGAGAAAAATAACCAAAAATAGCTATTTTACATTTTTATTTAATTTTCTTTCTTTAATTGGGATTTAGTTAGTTTTAGGAAAATTAATTAGTTTAATTTTAACTTAATTCAAGTCTTTGTTTTAATTTTTGCTTTTAACAAAAAAACAAAAAATCACAAAAAAGAAATGAAATGAAAATGAATTGTTTTAAGTAAAAGAAAGTCTTAATTAAGAAATAAATAAAAAGAGAGGGAGACATCAGGCCACCCAATTTTTAGGCCAAAGACCAGCCCAAACCCCTCTAATTCCCTTTTGAATTTTACTCAGCCCAATTGTCTGATCCGGTCCAAACCCCCCATATACGAAACGATGCCATTTCAGGGTCTTTGAACCATGACCGTTGGATCTCATCAATCCAACAGTCCGGAACTAACGAGGTTCCTACTATTTAAATGTTGGATAGCCCCCCCACCCCCTCAATCATCTCTCACTCTCTCCCTGTAACACCCGCAAAACGCCACCACTCCTCCGCCGGCGGACGCAAATCGCCTCACCGCGGCGGCCGGTTTCCAAGTGACCCTAAATTAACACCCCATGCTCCTCTCCTCCTACTGAGTCCATACCCAACCTTGTCTTCCCTCAAATCTTAGCCAGTTTCTTCGAATTTCAAATCGAAAATCCGGACGAAAATATCAACTCACCCAAATCCAACCAAATTTACACCCTATACTCTCCTAACCCCCTTCTTCCCGAATCCCTATCTAGAATCTTTTGAATGTTGCCAAAGCCTCTCGAATTTTAGATCTTAGACCGGCAGAACCCTAGAAATCTGAGTTCCTTGAATTTTTTCCAATTTCCTGAATCCGGAGTTTGAGTCAAGTCTCGAGATAATGTGTTCGTTTGTTTTTGTTGAAGAACACACGTTCACATCATTTCGGGGCTCGAATCGGAGTTCAGTTGGTTCAAACTTGCATAAGTAAGTTTTTCTATTGCTTGTTTTTACTTTTATTATTTGAATCTTAAAATTAGTACAAACTTTGTTTAATACATTCATGTACGTTTTTGTAGGTTTTAATTAATTTATACATGATTTGTGTATGTTCATATTAGGTTAGTTTTAATTCATAATAGGTCAGTTTTAATTCATAATAGGTCAGTTTTAATTCATAATTTGGTTATTGATTAATGTTTGTTCATGGTCGATTCTACTCTGGTGATTGTTTCAATGAAAGTGCTTTCCGTCCAGAAGCCAGTGAGTGCTGAGGAAGTAGAGGCCTTCTTCCAGAAAATGAATATGTCTGATTATGAAACAGTAGATCAATTGAGAAAATACCCTGAGCAAGTGTCTCTATTTTCATTAGTGACGAAATCCTCCGAACATCAGAAGATCCTAATAAAAACTCTGAATGAGGCGTATGTGCCAATTGAAACTTTAGTCGAACAGCTCAAAAGGATGGTAGAAAGATTCTTCGCCGTCAACCAACTCTCTTTTAGTAAAAATGATTTGCCTCCAGAGGGAGCGACCCACAACAAAGCCTTGCATCTGACTTTCAAGTGTGAAGGTTACTATGTCAAGCAAGTCATGGTGGATGGAGGCTCGGGTGTTGACATCTTCCCACTCTCCACACTGCAAAGAATGGAAGTGGGACGGGAAGGATTCGTCCTAATAATGTGTGTGTTAGAGCTTTTGATGGCATTAAGAGGGATACCATCGGTGAAATTGATCTGATATTAACTATAAGCCCGGTGGATTTTGAGGTAACCTTCTAGGTGTTGGACATGGATACATCTTACAATTTTTTACTGGGAAGGCCCTGGATACATGCTGCGGGAGCCGTACCCTCCACCCTCCACCAAATGGTGAAATTCGAGAATGAAGATCAGGAAATCGTGGTCCACAGAGAAGACGAGCAATCCATTTATCATGACCCATCCATCCCATGTTTGGAGGCGAGGGAAGGAAGTGAGTATATTGTTTATCAAGCCTTTGAAATTGTAGTGTCAGATCAGTACGAGGAAGAAAATCCATGCCCCCAGCCTTTCCTGTCTAATGCTTTAATTATGGTGGCCAAAGAGATGATTAGACACGGTTTTCAAACTAGGAAAAGGATTGGGAAAAGCTTTACAAGGAATATCTGAGCCGGTAACTCTACCCACAGCAGAAAAATTCTTCGGGATAGGCTTCCAACCTACCCCAGATGATGAGAAGTGGGCAGAGGAAAGAAAGAAGGAAGGATGGGTTCTGCCACAACCATTGACACATCTCTATGATACTTTTGTCAAGCCTAAGTATGGTGAAGAAGAAGATGACGAGGTGTTCACTGCTGAGGAAATCGAAGATATATGTGGAGCTATGAGACAAATGCTTTATGAAACCAACATGGTTCAGCAAGGGGAGGGTACTAGCACCGCTGAGGTGCTCTACATAGGACCAGATGCTAAACTCCAAAATTGGAAGGCTACTCCATTCCCGATCAGGCGGGAGTCTCGGTAGACTAGCCTGCCACTTTTTCTGTATCCTGAGTTATTTTAGGGTGTAACTCAGATGTTTCTTTTAGTTCCTTGTCTTTTCAATTCCTAAATGTAAACCCTGTTATCTTTCCAAATTCCAAGAAATGAAATCAATATTTCATAGTCCACTTTTCTCTTTCTGATTTTTGTTATTTTTCTTTTTCATCTTTCTTTTCAGTTATAATAATGCAGCTTTAAATAACATGACATGCTTGCGGACTTCATGCCCAGATTCAAACATGTTGTCTAACTGTGAAATAATGAATCAATAATCGGAATATGATAAAGAAGAGGCTTTTAGGGAAATAAATCGGGAATTGGAACAATTTGAGAACAAACCTAAGCCAAATCTGAATGACACTGAACCGGTTAATTTTGGAATAGCCGAAGAAATAAGGGAAACCAAAATAAGCATTCAATTAGACGAGAAAACTCGAGATGCAATAATCCAACTCCTGTTTGAGTTTAAAGATGTGTTTGCTTGGTCATATGATGACATTCTAGGACTGAGCGTTGATCTAGGGGTGCATAAATTGCCAATTTACCCCAATTGTTCTCCAGTTCAGCAAAAGCAAAGAAAGTTTAAGACTGATATCAGTGATAATATCAAGGAATAAATCACAAAACAGTTGAAAGCAGGAGTAATCCGAGTCGTCCGGTATACCACATGGCTGGCCAATGTAGTTCCAGTACCAAAGAAAGAAGGGAAAACCCGGGTGTGTATGGACTACCAAGATTTGAATAGGGTAAGTCCCAAAGATAATTTCCCTTCGCCTAACATCCACATCCTTGTTAATAACTATGCCAAACTTGAAATACAGTCCTTCATGGATTGCTACGTAGAATATCACCAGATGTTGATGGATGAAGAAGACGCTGCGAAGATAGCCTTTACTACACCCTGGGGTACATATTGCTATCGGGTTATGCCATTCGGGCTGAAGAATGCCGGAGCAACCTATATGAGAGCCATGACCGCCATTTTCCATGACATGATGCATCAAGAAATAGAGGTGTATGTGGATGATGTAATCATTAAGTGCCGAACTCAAAGTGACCACGTTCGAGATTTGAGAAAATTCTTCGAACGATTGTGCAAGTATGATTTGAAGTTGAATCCGGCTAAATGTGCTTTTGGAGTTCCATCAGTCAAGCTCCTGGGTTTCATAGTCAGCAGGAGAGGTATCGAGTTGGAAACAACAATGATAAAGGCTATTCTAGATCTACCTCCTCCGAAAACTAAGAAAGATGTGATAAGCTTATTGGGCAGGTTAAATTACATCAGTCGGTTCATTACTCAACTGACTACCACATGTGAGCCCATATTCAAACTATTGAAGAAAGATGCAGCAATCAAATGGACATCTGAATGTCAAGAGGCCTTCAACAAGATCAAAGAATATCTGTCAAATCCTCCAGTATTGGTCCCACTGGAGCCAGGGAGACCTCTCTTCTTGTATCTGACGGTTTTAGAAAACTCTTTTGGCTGTGTCCTCGGGCAACATAACATAATCGGCAAGAAAGAGCAGGCAATTTACTATCTGAGCAAGAAGTTCACCAGTTACGAAGCTAAATACACTTTGTTGGAGAGAACGTGTTGTGCTTTGACTTGGATTGCTCAAAAGTTGAGACATTATCTTCAAGCCCACACTACCTACCTCATAACCAGGTTGGATCCTTTGAAGTACATATTCCAGAAACCGATGCCGACTGGGAGACTGGCCAAATGGCAAATCTTACTCACTGAATTTGACATAGTCTATGTCACCCGCACGGTAATGAAAGCCCAAGCGTTGGCTGATCATTTGGTGGAAAACCCGATTGACGAGGAATACCAACAACTGAGAACATACTTTCCAGATAAGGAGGTAAATTCAGTAGAAGCAATCTCGGAGGACACTCGTGCTTGGAAAATGTTCTTTGACGGAGCAGTAAATGCTAGAGGAGTAAGCATTGGGGCAATATTGATTTTGCCCACTGGTCAACACTACCCAGCTACATTCAGGCTTCGATTCTTTTATACAAACAATAGTGTTGAGTATGAGGCCTGCATCATGGGCATGAATATGGCAATTGATCAAGATGTTGAAGATCTATTGATCATGGGGGACTCTGATTTGATTATCCGGCAAGCCCAGGGAGAGTGGGAGACTCAAGATGTTAAGCTAATTCCCTATCGGCAACATGTAGAAGATCTCACCAAGTGCTTCAAGTCAATAGAGTTTAGGTATCCCTCGGTGTCACAATGAACTAGCCGATGCACTCGCCACTCTGTCGTCGATGTTGCCTTACCCAGGAAATGCTCATTTCGATCCTCTGGAAATCCAAATCAAAGAAAAGCATGGTTATTGCAATGCAGTCGAGGTGGAACCTAGCACCCAACCATGGTATCATGACATCAAGAGATTCTAGAAAACACAAGAATACCCCGAGCAAGCCACTAGAGATCAAAAGAGAACCATTAGACGGCACGCGAGTGGTTTCTTCTTAAGCGGTGATGTTTTGTATAAAAGGACCCCAGAACTCAACTTGATAAGATGTGTTGATGTCGAGGAAGACGGAAGAATCATGCATGAAGTACACACAGGGGTGTGTGGATCTCATATGAATGGTTATGTGTTGGCTAAGAAAATCTTGCGAGCGGGGTATTACTAGATAACCATGGAGAAAGACTGTTTGAGCTTTGTTCGAAAATGCCATCAATGCCAGGTGCACGGTGATTTGATTCATGCACCTCCAATAGAGCTTCATCTGATGTCAGCACCTTGGCCATTTGTTGCTTGGTGTATGGATGTCATCGGGTCGATTGAGCTTAAAGCTTCGAATGGGCATAAATTCATATTGGTTGCAATAAATAACTTCACAAAATGGGTTGAGGCCATCACTCTCAAGTCAGTCACTAAGAAAGCTGTGGTAGACTTCGTGCACACCAATCTCATTTTCCGCTTTGGCATTCCTGCAACTATCATTACCAACAATGCTGCAAACTTGAACAGTCGTCTAATGGGAGAGGTATGCGAACAATTCAAGATAACGCATAGAAACTCTACTCCTAATCGGCTGAAAGCCAATGGGGTCGTTGAAGCAGCAAATAAGAACATCAAGAAGATTTTGAGAAAGATGATTCAAAGCTCCAGGTAATGGCATGAAAGGCTGCCTTTTTCATTACTCGGATATCGCACCACTGTACGTATATCGATCGGAGCAACCCCATACTTATTGGTCTATGGAACTGAAGTTGTCATACCTGCGGAGGTAGAAATCCCTTCGCTCCGAATAATTGTTGAAGCGGAAATTGATGACAGTGAGTGGGTTAAGACTCGACTGGAGCAGCTGTCATTAATTGATGAAAAACGGATGGCCGCAGTTTGTCACGGGCAGTTGTACCAACAAAGAATGGCCCGCGCTTATAACAAGAAAGTGCATCCCAGGAATTTCGAAGTGAGACAGCTCGTGCTGAGACGCATTCTTCCCCATCACCAGGAAGCAAAAGGAAAATTTGCTCCTAATTGGAAGGGTCCATACATAATCCGTAAGATATTGTCGAGAGGAGCATTGTATTTGGGAGATATCGAAGGAAATGCTCCTAAAATAGCTGTGAATGCAGATGCAATAAAAAGGTACTATGTCTAGGCTCTCTGCGGTGTTAGTTTTGTGCATTTGAGATGATGAAGGCTTTTCTTCTCGCTATCCAAACACTATCAACCCTTCGCAAACCCATTTGAGCCGGTTACTCTTCTTTGGCTACCCTCTTTGGAACCCGGAAGTATTATCAAAAAAAAATATGGTGAAAAGAGAAAAAGGAAAAAGAAAGAAAAAGAAAATATGATGAAAGAAAAAAAAGAAAAAAGAAAAGAATAGAAAATATGATGAAAAGAAAAAGAAAAAGAACAGAAAAAACAAAAACAAGCAAAACAAGAACAAAAACAACAAAAACAAATGTTTTTTCCTTGAACTACGTTTGACTTGATTCCGAAAGGATACGTAGGTAGCCTCTTGCTGGGGTTCACACCAAAACAAAAATCCCAATTTCCCCAAAATTTGAAACTAGGGCAGATGATATAATGGCTCGGTCATAAGCCTGCCAAAACGGTTCCAAAGTTGTAGTTCGGCCCAAATCCTTTTTACCCAAAGACCTTGTTCAGGTCCTTCCGATCAATTGGAAAAGGCAGGAAGTGAAAAACGTCATTGTTGGAATCTGATGCAATTCAAATTGAGAAAACTAAAATGAGAGAGTCTTATTAGTGAAAACCTTTGGGCACCATAAGGCGACGGTGAGTAGAGAAATTGAAAATGAGAGAGTCCGCTTAGTGAAAACTCGTAAAGAGCACTATCGGGCGACGGTGAGAAGAGAAATGAGAGAGGTTGATTAGCGAAAACCCGCAAAGGACGCCGTCGGCCGAAAATAAGACATCTCATCGCTAAATGAGTCCTGTCAAGGTTCCCTGGTTTTGAAATACGGATCAATGAGTTCACGAGAAGCTGAAAAGTTTGTGTGGGTCGGGCGTCCAGTCCAAGAATCATGTCATGTTCATTGGAAGCCAGCATTTATCTCAGATAAGTTCTTCTTTTCCCCCGAAAGGGATGCTTCTTACCTTTTGTATACTTCTTCCTTAAATCCCTTTTGGTTTAACTCTGATTCCATGACTATTACGAAAAAAGGATGGCAGGACTGGTTTTATAGGGCTCCACCTGGCAAAAGCCAAAGAAAATACCCAGCCTCAGCGGGTGCGTCAGGCCAATCCCGACTGACCATGGTGGTTGATGCTTTTAAAGCAAAGACATTGGAAAGGAAAGAAAGTCAAAGGCACAGGTCCTAAGATCAGAATAAAGTGAAAAGGCCAGAGCCAACACGGGCGAGTCATCAAGAAGTCCTAAAGTTGAGTCCTGTCAGTTTGAAAACAGATTCCCCCTCAAGACCAACAAGCAGCAAAGTTCTCAACGGAAATTGGGCCGGGATCAAGCAATTGAGAGGATCAAAGCCACAAAACCAACCACCATTTCAAACTAACAATTGTTTTTTGTTGAAAGTTAAAACATGTATAATTCAGGCAACCATGCAAAAAGCGGGTGCAACCCAAAAGAGAAATGAATGTGCAAGCGCTGAAACAACTTTGCAACAGGGAATCGACAAAAAAGGAAGTTTCTCCCCAAATTCTTTCATGCGTTTTGCTAAATAAAAAGGAAAACATATAAAAAAGAAAACAAAAGAAAAAGAAAGAAGAAAAGAAATGAAAATGAAAATCCCAAAAGAAAAACAAATCATGGTAGCATAGGATCCCATTTCTTAAATATCCCGGCATAACCCGTGGATCCCCTAGCATAACCCAAGGGGCTTTTTTCTTTCCAAATCCCGGCATAACCCGAGGATCTCCCTGGCATAACCCAAATAGCTTTTTTCTTTCAAAATCCCGGCATAACCCGTGGATCCCCCGGGCATAACCCAAGGGGCCTTTTTCTTTCCAAATCCCAGCATAACCCAAGGAGCTTTTTCTTTTCAAATCCCGGCATAACCCGAGGATCTACCTGGCA
Source organism: Nicotiana glauca (assembly GCA_026770625.1). Classification (NCBI taxonomy): domain Eukaryota; kingdom Viridiplantae; phylum Streptophyta; class Magnoliopsida; order Solanales; family Solanaceae; genus Nicotiana; species Nicotiana glauca. Next base: position 84,035 of record MU690156.1, read on the forward strand.
TAACCCAAGGAGCTTTTTCTTTCCAAATCCCAGCATAACCCGAGGATCTCCCTGGCATAACCGAAGGAGCTTTTTTATTTCTAAATCTCGGCATAACCCGTGGATTCCCCTAGCATAACCCAATGGGCTTTTTTCTTTCCAAATCCCGGCATAACCCGAGGATCTCCCTGGCATAACCCAAGGAACTTTTTCTTTCCAAATCTCGGCATAACCCAAGGATCTCCCTGGCATAACCCAAGGAGCGTTTTCTTTCCAAATCCTGGCATAACCCGAGGACCTCCCTGGCATAACCCAAGGAAATTTTTCTATCCAAATCCCGACATAACCCGTGGATCTCCCTGGCATAACCCAATGAGCTTTTTCTTCCCAAATCCCGGCATAACCCGAGGATCTCCCTGGCATAACCCAAGGAGCTTTTTTCTTTCCAAATCCCGACATAACCCGTGGATCCCTCTGGCATAACCCAAGGGACTTTTTTCTTTCCAAATCCCGGCATAAACCGAGGATCTCCCTGGCACAACCCAAGGAGCTTTTTCTTTCCAAATCCCGACATAACCCATGGATCTCCCTGGAATAACCCAAGGAGCTTTTTTCTTTCCAAATCCCGGCATAACCCGAGGATCTACCTGGCATAACCCAAGTAGTTTTTTCTTTCCAAATCTCGGCATAACCCGAAGATCTCCCTGGCATAACACAATGAGCTTTTTTATTTCTGTCTCGGCATAACCTGAGGACCTTTTTCTTTTCCGGCACAACCCGGTCATTTCCCAGCATAACCTGGATTCATTCACAAGGATACACAATCCTGATTTGATCGCTTAGATATGTGTCACAATAAACTCACAAAATTTTCCTAGTGAAAACTGGGGTAGAATATTTCGTTCGTTTGTTTGTTTTGGTATCTTAAGTAGGTTGACCTCAAGACATAGGGTTTGAGACGACAAAAGAATAAGTCTCAATCCAGGATAAGGAAAATAAGGCAAAAGAACAAGAAGTGAATTCAAAATGCTGAAGTGAACAAAGATGCGGACTGCTGATAGCGTGATTGAAGTCACAAGCTCCGCCTGGGCCGTTTTGACACAATGTTGAAGGAAGAACCAATACCTACAGCTGGCGAGCATCAAGATTTGGATCAGAGTCAACAGAAAAAGTAGCTAAGACTCAAGATCAAGTTTCAAGAGAATTATAGATAGGAATCTTGTAATTCATAGTTGATAGGCATATCTAGCTTAGCTTTGAATTTCCTTTTGGTGTAATAAGGAGGTCAGCAAGCAGTAGCAGGGGCAATAGCAGTGAAATCACAGCTCCTGGTAGTCCCAGCTACCGATACTCCAGAACTACACTGACCTGATTCCTTTATAACCAAGGATATGTAGGCAACCTTTGAAGCAGGGTTCGGTCAGACGGTTTTCAAAATGCTTCTCATGGAGTGCCAAACAGGCCAAAATCTCTCATAATTTCTCATTTATCTTTGCTCGAAATACCTTCGTGTCTCCGAGCAAAGAGGGATAGCAGTGAGCATGTGATGTTTGCCTTGTTTATTTACTCCTATAAAATTCATTAAAATTAGGATTTTCCTTTATTGTTTGAATTTTTAGTGATTTAATTGCGTGGTTTTGCGTTTTGTTTGCATATTTGTGTGTGCATTTTCAATTGATATAATTCAAAAATACAAAATAGCATCTAGGATCCAATTTTAGCCTTTTTTTTATTAGTGAATTAATATTACCAAAATAAGAGAAAAATAACAAAAAATAGCCATTTTACATTTTTGTTTAATTTCTTTATTTAATTGGGATTTAGTTAGTTTTAAAAAAATTAATTAGTTTAATTTTAGCTTAATTCAAGTCTTTGTTTTAATTTTTGCTTTTAACAAAAAACAAAAAAATCACAAAAAGAAATGAAATGAAAATGAATTGTTTTAAATAAAAGAAAAGGCTTAATTAAGAAATAAATAAAAAGAGAGGGAGACATCAGGCCACCTAGTTTTTGGGACAAAGACCAGCCCAAACCCCTCTAATTCCCTTTGAATATTACTCAGCCCCATTGTCTGATCCGGTCCAGACCCCAGATATACGAAACGATGCTGTTTCAAGGTCTTTGAACCATGACCGTTGGATCTCATCAATCCAACGGTCCGGAACTAACGAGGTTCCTACTATGTAAATGTCGGATAGGCCCCCCACCCCCTCAATCATCTCTCACTCTCTCCCTATAATGCCGGCAAAATGCTACCACTCCTCCGCCGTCCGCCGCCGGCCGAAAATCGCCTCACGGCGGCGGCCTGTCTCCAAATGACCCCAAATTTACACCCCATGCTCCTCTCCTACTCCTCAGTCCATATCCAACCTTGTCTTCCCTCAAATCTTAGCCAGTTTCTTTGAATTTCAAATCGAAAATTCGGACCAAATCATCAACTCACCCAAATCCAACCAAATTTACACCCTATACTCTCCTAACCCCCCTCTTCCCGAATCCCTATCTAGAATCTTTCGAATATTGCCAAAGTCTCTTGAATTTTAGATCTTAGACCGGCAGAACCCTAGAAATCAGAGTTCCTCGAATTTTTCCCAATTTTTGAGTCCGGAGTTCGAGTCAAGTCTCCAGATAATGTGTTCATTTGTTTTTTGTTGAAGAACACACGTTCACATCATTCCGGGGCACAAATCGGAGTTCAGTTGGTTCAAACTTGCATAAGTAAGTTTTTCTATTGCTTTTTTTTTCTTTTATTATTTGAATCTTAAAATTAGTTTAAACTTTGTTTAATCCATTCATGTACATTTCTGTAGGTTTTAATTAGTTTATACATGATTTGTGTCTGTTCATATTAGGTTAGTTTTAATTCATAATAGGTCAGTTTTAATTCATAATTTGGTTATTGATTAATGTTTGTTCATGGTCGATTCTGCTCTAGTGATTGTTTCAATGATTAGTTTAATTTTGATTTTGATTTGGTTTATGGTTAATCCTGTTTCATGACTTCTGATTAGTTTAACTTTGTTTCGATGAATGTTGTTGTTTCAATTCAGTGTTTCTACTAAGTATAGACTGTAATTTTCTAGGCAATCCTATTTAGTCAGTATTTGATTTTTATTTTGTTTTTATTTCAGTGTTTAGTTTAACCAGTAGTTTCTTATTATTGTTGTTCGTTAGTGGTTTGGATATAGCTGAGTTAGATTTTTTTTTTTTTCGTTAACTATAGTCAAATCCTGACCAATGTAAGGGAATTGGGGTTTAGTTTGATTAGGCTCAGTAATTTTAGAATAAGGATAAGGGTAGTATGGGTTTTTTCTAAATGAGAATCTTGCAGTAACAAGAATTAGAAACCCCTAGAACCTTCTAAATGGGGCTCAGTTTAGAATTTCAGAAAAGTTATTGGTGTAACTTGAGAAACAAGTCAGAAAATGAAGGTTTAACTATTAAAAACTGAAAATAAAAAGGGAGAAAAACGGGTAAATGAAATCTAGAAGCTTCCTCCCCCCCCCCCCCCCCCC
>MU690157.1:13559-24035 GCA_026770625.1 Nicotiana glauca
AGATTTGGGCCATTTGGAGTCGGATACTCGTGGCAAAGGCGGGGTTTCTAATGATATTGAGCCGGTTCGAGGTAAGTGGCTTGTCTAACCTTGTGTGGGGGACTTTTCCCCTTAGGACATGTTCTGAATATTTGAATGCCTCGTACGTGAGGTGACGAGCGCGTACTTGAGCAAATTGTTGTAAACCCGTTTCTACTTGGAGTATTTACATGGAGATTTTCTGTTTACTTGTTCCTTTAAACTGTAGGTTTTGACCTGTGCTAGCTTAGAGAAGCATGCTTAGCTGACTTGCTTAATTGTTTAAATGTACTATTTGCACTCTGTGAAGCATGTTAGGTTAGAAATTTCTATTACTTGTACTGGTCTAGCATTTATTCTGAGATTATGAGTTGTTGTTGTGGTGTGCTTTAAATTGGGACTACGGGACGGCTTCCCGGGAGATCCCCTGTACTTGACTCATTCTGGATTGAAGGTACGGGATACCAAGAGATCCCTGGCACGTGTTTCTATATATATACATTGGGATACCAAGAGATCCCCGGCTCACTTATTGAGGATACCAAGAGATCCTCGGGATATCAAGAGATCCCTAGTGCATATGATGAGGATACCAAGAGATCCTCAGGATACCAAGGAATCCCCAGTTATTATTTCCTGGTTGAGGGCAGTATTTACTTGTATTGTTACCGTTACTTTCTATTACTGTTCTCCTGTACTTATCCGGTTTAGATTTTTGTTGTAGACTTTATTTAGATTGTTTCCGTTACCTTATTATTTATTATGTTTATCTCAATAGGGCCCTGACCTTCCTCGCCACTACCCAACCGAGGTTAGGCTTGGCACTTACTGAGTATCGCTGTGGTGTACTCACGCCCTTCCTGCGCATGTTTTTCTTTTCATGTGCAGATCATTCAGGTACCTCCACTCAGACGCATTATCAGTGAGGCAGGAGGATTTCGGAGACTTCGAGGTAGATCTGCTGCGTCCGCAGACCGACGAGCCTCCCTCTTACTCTATCTTTAGTATCTAGTCTTTCTCTCTTTCGGTTGTTAGAATATTCTGGAGTTTTGGAGCCATACTGTACATTTCTATAGCCTATGTTGCCCGTGAGTTTTCGGGTCTTGGGGAATAGTGTTAGACTTGTGTTTATTGGGTTGTACATGCCGAGTGGCATCCAGTATAGTTACTTTTAGTTATTAAATTTGGTTTTCCTCTGTTTTTCCGCAAATGTTATATTTTCCACAATATTTGGCTTACCTAGTCGTGGGGACTAGGCGCCATCACGACATGTTCACGATCGGTGAACTAGGGTCGTGACATTAGGTCTATACGAGTATAATTTCTTTTTCTATGTATTTCTTTCTCCTGTAAAGAAGTTGAAGCTCACTTGCAACCAAGGGTGTGGCCTAGTGGTCAGTGAAGTGATTTGAGAATCATGAGGTCTTAGGTTCAAATCTTGGCTTAGGCAAAAAACACTAGGGGTCTGTTTGGAAAGCCACCCGGTAACTGGAATTAGTGTAATTAGTAGGGTAGTATTACACAGCCAAGTAATTACACAATATAGTAATTACGACGACCTGTTTGTTTTTCATAACGTAATTACAGTGTAATTCCAAGCGTATTGTTTGGTTGCACAAGTGTAATTACATAGTCAGATAAAATTTTAAATGAAGTAATTATCAAAAGTTAAAATTTAATATAAGAAATATATGCTTATAAATGATTTTTTATAAGTATAAATGGTATTAGATTTGATATTTGAGATACATATTTTTTCTTGAATATGCACTAATTAGTAATTATATATTTATAATTAATGTTGTAAAAATAATTGATATATATTTTTCAAATTAATAATATTTAGTTTAATTAATTATAAAATTAAAAACATACATTTTGTAAGAACATCATAAAATGCATATTTGATAAAACAAATTAATAGTTATAAATATAATGTCACAACATTATTCAAATGTTTGACAAAACTAATCTATCAATTCTAACTAAAAAATGAACATCATGTAATATGAAATAACAAGCCAGTACTACTAAAATAAGCAAATTGGAACCATAAATCTAATACAATTTCAAAATCAAAAAAAAAAACTAGTTTAACATATGTCAAATTCTAACATAATAAAAATACGTTCAATTATAACTTAAGATTAGGAAACATAATGTTTATAACCTCATTCAACAATGAAATTCTACTTTAATGACATCACTCATTATATGCCAAAGTTTGTTAATGACTCATTATTTCTAATATTAGAAGGTGTAGTTTCAAAAACTAGAATAATATCGCATTTACGCTGAATGAAGAAATAAAATAAATAAAAAATGAAATATACGAGCAATTACATGTAATCAAAAGAAGTAAAGGTAGAGAAATAAAGATAAATAATGTACAAAGAAAAATATATTTTAAAATTAAAAAATAAAAATTAAATAAAAATTCAAATAAAAGGAAATTAAAATAATAGAAATAAAAAGTTATAAAGAAAATAAATTAAAATAAAAACAAAAAGGAAAAAAATTCAAAAGTTACCTTGTAATTACACAATGTAATTACTACCAATTTTCACCTCCCCTTGAGAATTGGAGAGTATAATTACACATCTCCAATTACACTATGTTGACCAAGTAATTACTTGCCAGACAAACGTGCCTAACTTTGTATTTACATCCGATTACACTCAAATCCAATTCCTAAGTGGCTTTCTAAACAGGCTCTAGGTAATTTCTTCCCATTTGTCCAAGCATTGGTGGATAGAGTTACCCAATACCTGTATTGGTGGGAGGTAGTAGGTAAAAATGGAATTAGTCGAGGTGTACGCAAGCTGATCAGCACACTACGGTTATCAATAAAAAAAGGAAGTTGAAGCTAACTTCGGGCAATCCAGTTTTGGCCATATAAGAAGCCAACGAAACAACCTTTGAAATAGTCCGCTGAAACATCTCTACCCCGATCCCAACCCTCAAAGACCCTCAAAACTGCAACGGGATGAGGGGTTTGTGCAACCAGAGTTCATGGCTATCCAGCTTAAAGCCAAATGGGCCCCAGCTTTACAACAAAGAGAAAGGAGAGGCTGAATCCACTACTCTCATTAAATTTCATCTTACCTGATCAATAAACAGACATGACATTTTACCAAGCATAACACACATAAAAAAAAAGTTAGGAAACCCGATGTTCTATTATAACTAAAGAAAAACTTCAAACATTCTTATCGTTAGCATGACCACAGAGGACATTAAGGACTTGAAAGGATTCTTGGAAAGCATCTAGAAACCAGATGTTTTGACTATTATTTAAAGAACAAAGATTGAAGAAAGGGAAAGAGAGGAACAAAGAGTTGTAGACTTCCCCCGGTTCAATAAATTTTTTAAGGTTGCACAGTAAAGCACAAAGCACTTCCCACTTTTCATCATCTTGTTCTCCTACATGGTAAGCTTACTCCTATTGTCAACAATTCCGGGATAGTTCTTATTACTCATAACAAAAGATATAATTTTTAATTTTTTTCTAGAGTAGGATTTCACCTTTCACTAACACCAAATACGGTTTAACTAAAGTCTTAACATCAAAATACCAGCAAAGTCTTAATATCAAACACAAAACAATGAAAGAAAAGGCATATTTTTAGAAAAAATAAAATAAGTCCTCAAGTAAAACGTTTTTCTTCATAAGCCAAGTGTGCTTCAAGAAGAATGCATCCTAAAAGTTAAACGAAATAAAATAAACACATAATTTGAGCTCGATAAATCTCCTTTGTTGTTCGTTTATTATGAGTCAATGCTCATATTGTCTGAACCGATGAGTTCATAGCCTACCAGTAAGCTCATCTGCTGATAATCTCTCCTAATGATGGTTTCTTGATCGAATCCAACACTTCAGCAAACAGACAATCGCCAAATTAACAAATATCCTCCCAAAATTTCAATCTTTACTCCCAACAACTCTACCCTCTTGCAGCAATCTTAATTTTTGCGTAAAAGTCTCTAGTTCATCCATATTTTATTCGTCATGGCAGTTAAAGCATGAAAATTCTCCATCCTATAGTATGTCTCCCATCTAGGAAATCACTACAAATGTTTCAAAAAGGGCAATCAAATACTACCTCATCCGTCCACAGTTAAAATCAATTTTGACCAACTTCCAAAGTTACATGACCTAGATAAATTCACCTTTGGACAATAGACACGACATTTAGAAACTATAGTAACATCACAAATTCTACCATTTCAGCATGACAACATAGTACAGAAAAAATGAAAGAAAAGTCTCTTATATTCAGGGGTAGGTTCAAAATGGTCCCTCAAATATACTCCTGAGTAGCTTTGGTCCTTTAAGTTTGCGCTCGCTTTTGGTCTTCGTCAAATAATTAACAAACTAAAGAAAGTACTATAGGTGTTAGGTCCCGTTAATTAAGAAGTACCCAACCACCTATTGTATTAAGAGGGTGCTTGGATTGGCTTATTTTAAGTGTTTATTGGCTTTTAAGCACTTTTTTAGTTTTTGTGTGTGGTTTTTGGCAATGATACAAAAGTGCTTAAAAGAGTGCTTAAAAGCACTTACTTTTAGGGATAAAAAGTACAAAAATAAGCCAAAAGCCAAAAGTTGGGCATTACCAACTTATGGCTTTTGGCTTTTAGCTTAAAAGCTACTTTTTATAAGCCAATCCAAACACCCTCTAAGAGTTAACCAAGTTTTAGATTGTAACCTTTAGCATCTTCTTGATGCCTATAATGCAATACCTTACTTCATCAAAAAAGAAGTACCCAACCACCCAGAAATCCATGCCTTCCCCACTAGAAAATCGCCTAAATTGTGTCAGAAAGTGCAGGCAGATAGCAAATATTTTTAAAATCAAGGCCAAATAAGTAAAAAAAAGCATTGAACTTTAGGGTGGAAACTAGTAAATTTTCAAAAATTGAAGTGCTAAATGCCAATTCCCAACCTTGGTGAATATACCAACGCCGCATTCCATAGCAATCTTAGCTAAGAAAAGATCATCTGCCAAAAGCCGCTCCCTAAACCCTCCAAATTGAAGCAACCATGCCAATAATGGAGATTTCTCTAGCTCAAAGAACCTTAATACTATGGATCCAGGTATTCTCCCATCCTCTATCGCCGCCTTCATATCCTTTGGCAAACTCTCCAATGACCTACCTACATAAGCAGACACGGATCCAAAATTTAAATGAGTTTCAGTTAAATGCACTTAAAATGCAAAAAGAATTACACAATCAGATCAGTTATAAGCATTAATTGGTAATCTAATAAAAAGTTAACTACTGCTATCACTGGCTAAAATTCACGGATAGTATAAAGAAAAAAAAATACAATCCGCATATATAACCCAAATCCAGTTTAAATTAGTAAATACAGAATATGATTGCACGACAGAGAGGAATTCAGGATTTTAAATCGGTCCAAATTACTACTATATGTATTTTATTTATTTATTTGAAAAAAATCAGTCTATATATAGAGTTTGAGGTAAAAACAGCGAGTTACCTGCCTCCGTCAGTGCCATCAAAGCTTCCTTTTTGTTGTTTTTCTGATCGCCGCTCTCCTCGTTATCACCACCGCCGCCACCTCCGCCGTTTCCACTGCTGCCTCCATTACCTCCATTGAAATTATCGTCTCCACCGCTGCCACCAGAAGCAGCGAAGGATAAGAGTAGGAATGTGCGGCGGCTGGCGGTGAAATTAGGGGGGGAATTCATGGAGAACGAGAGGGAAGTAACACGTGTGTTGACGGCATTAGATATGGAAACGGAGGTGCGGAAGGGTGAAGAAGGTGGTGAGGCGAATGCGCCGCTGTAGCGTGTTGTCGTCGGATGGAAGTTGACGGCGGCGGTGGCGGCGGCGATCGGCATGTTTTATGGTGTTTTGGGGTATATGCCTTTTTGCTGTTTGATCTTTTGCTGCTGTTTATATATATAGCGTTTTCGTTTTGTGTTTTTTCTACCTGAATAGGTGAGAGTAGCTGTTTGAGTGAACGTTTAGTACTATGGTTTGCAGAAGAGAGTGGGAGATGTGTTTAATGTGAGTTTAGGTTTTTATGAGGAAGAAATAGGGAAGTAAGCTCACGCGCACACCAAGTAGAGGTGGCCAGGACGCTTGCCAACTTTGGAGACATTAACAAATGAAAGAAATTACCTAGATTTTTGCCTTTGCTAAGATTTAAATCTGAAACTGTATAATTCATTGCTCATTGCTTTCTTATTTTATGTAATAGTGTCTAATTCGATAGGAAAGTCAAGATAAAGGTTATTAACACATACTAAAAGTACCATTAAAATTGTGATCTAAAAAAATCATGATATTCTCGTAACAATAAAAAAATCATTTAAATGAAAAGTTTGAAATTAAACTTTTAAATAGGTAAAATAGCATCATGACGGTAATAAACTTACAAAATTCTCACATGAACATTCAACCTGAGCATAAGTGAACTAATAAACACCTCTGCCCGTTAGACTCAATCTATGTAACATTAGTTATTCCTAGTCAGTTGTTGTGCGTGTAAGTCACGCCTAGCAGGAGCGTGAATGAACTTTTTTCAATGCCCAACGCTAATAATCCCAAGGGCCCATCTATTTAGAGGGCTTCTTCTTCCTCCTTTGGCCTACAACCTCCATTATTGACGTATACAAGCTTTGTAGCACTTCTTCTCTTTAATTTTTTTCCTAGATTCAAGTCAATTTTTTTTCTTCTCTAGGTCGATGTTTAATTCTTCAGGACAAGAATGCAATGGAACATCGTGTATTTTGTCGTTGTGGAGTTGTTGTTGTTGTGTGCATAACCTAGAAGCCCACCAATTCGGGTAGAAGGTTCTTAGGATGCTCAAAATGGTACAAGCAGTTGCTGTAATTTTTTCGGGTGGGTGATGACCCACCTCTTTCAAATCATCACAAACAAGTGATTTCAGGACTGCTATCAAGAATTCACGTCAATGAGCATCGAAGGAATAGGGAAAAATAATATGTAATTATGTTTGTTGCTTGCTTTTTGTAGCGTTATTTTAACTTAGGATCTTTGTATTATGTGTTTATTCTTAACAAACAATGACGATGTCAAGTGTATGAAGTATTTTGTTGTAATGAAAATATGCTTGACATTAACATCTGAACATATATTAGAGAAGTTCAAAATAACCATACTGATTGTCAAAAGTAGGCCATCAAATCTGCACACTAGCATAAACTAATTTACGATTGTGCCTAAACCAAACCAAAACAACATTCATTAACTAAGCTCTGAATATTTCAGACTAAATCTTGTACAAAAAAATAACCTACAAATAAGTTCTGATACTAACAGACTTAAACTTTCACAAAAAGAAATATTTCTTCATATCATTATAGTTGAGACTGGTTGAAGTTGGACTGAGATTGGCTCAGGTTTGGTTGAGTTGAAGAAAGAGCTTTAGATTCGCTTAGGGTTGCCTGAGTTTATCTCCTTCTAGCATGTTGTTGTAGTTGCCTTTGTGTTACTACATTTGTTCCTTTCCACCTTAGTCCAGGTGCTCTTTATCTAAGATCAATATTGGTCTGGCTAGCATCAATTATTTGCCTATTATCATGGGTGACTCTGTCTCTTTACCCAAACTACATTCAAATAGAAATATAATTTCAGAACTTAGTATAGTAATTAAATTGGACAGAATTTCACATACTTACCCTCTCTACGACTGTCCCTGATTCACCAAACAGTATTCCAAATCTGTTAGTCTTAGGCCTTCCACCTAAAGTTCTAAGAATTTGTTGAGGTCCTTGATCTTTCTTCTGTAGTTCCAGATTGTTATGTTCTTGATCCACTATCAGCAGTAGTTCCAGAATTTCTTTGTGTTGCAGAGTTGTTACAATAGTACCAGATTGTTGTGCTACATATCCACCACCGGCCGTAGTACCTGAATGACCTCTTAATGCAGCTGTAGTAGCCTAGGCATTTGCAGTACTACTCCCAGCACCAGCAGTTGAGCTTTGCCCTTTTTAAAACACTTAGAATATAAAAAATTCAGCAGATCCAGTGTCCCCAATCCATTTATATTCATGCTTGATGGCTCTTATAGGTTGATTTTTAATGTACCCCATTGCCATAGGATATATATCAGAATTTCACTTTGTAGTTATTTCTCTCATATTAGTCGTCCTATCCATTACATTTAATATGATATCTTCCAACATAGTTATGATTGACTTGTGCCAAGAAGTAAATATCCAACAGTTAAAGGTCTCACACGTATTATTCTGCACAACATCACACTTACTACAGTCTTAATTAAAAAAGGCCCTCCAGCATAACTGTTTGGGATATCTAAGCAAGTCTTCTATTATCTTATTGGCACCCAATTCTGCCAACTCATCTAGTTTAACCTTTAAAAATGCTTCAAATGAATCTCTTGCACAATCCCAGAATTTCTTCCTTCTTTCCTCACCACTCCAGATTTTCTTCCAATTACTCCATATGTGCTCTGCACACATTCTATGCTCAACATTTGGCATCAATTCAGATACAGCTTGAACAAGTTCCTTGAACAATAAAAATACACTGTTAGAGTTCATATAATGCAGGATTAAGTATTAAAGTAAAAAATGAGATTAAAACAATACACATACCTTTTGGATATCAGACATAACTGTTAGTCCTTCAACTTCAGATTTTGTCAATTTCAAGTCCTCCATTAGACACCTAAAAAATTATGACCAACTGTTCTTGGTATCTTTCTCAACCACTGTCCAAGCAACATGGTACATCTGGTTATTACCATCCTTAGCAATACATGACAATAACTCACCTTTACACACTCCCTTCAAAAATGCACCATCAAAGTCATTTACATTTCGACACCCTTCTAACCAACCTGTTTTCAAAGCATGTAGACAAATATACATACACACATACCCATAAAGCCCTCCTTACCATGTTCTATTTCTTTTGAAGTCCTCACCACAATAGCACTGCCCGGGTTAATAGTTTTTATTTTGTCAGCATAATCGTAAATCCTAGCAAACTCCATTTGTAATCACCTAAATAATTACCCATGTCCTAGCACATATTTTATTTCCTACATACATAACATACTTAATCCTTATCAACTCTTGCAACTTCTTGAGTTTTATGTAAGATGATTAATGATCTTATCTTTTAATGTTTAACTATCCAAGCTGTGTTAGCAAGCTTGTTCCTTGTGACTGGGAAGCATGAATGAACAAGGTAGTATGTGTTAACAATGAAGTTTTATGTGTAGCCCTGTAAATTGCCTAAATATGCCATCTATATCTACTAGAGTTCAAACATGTTGCCCTAACCCTATTCTTCATTTGGCCTCAACTTTAACTGAACTCTCCTCTGTACACATAGTCTTGTAAATCGGATCAAAATTTTCTAATATTTTCAAAGACCATTCCTAGTTGAAAAATAATTTCTTACAGTTAGGGTCAAAGTAGACCTTTCTACTGTATCTTCTTGGAGGAAAGTTCTGCACCTCATCATCTACATCTACATCATCATCAGTACTATCTTCATTCCATAGATCTGAATTGTCTATGTATTGCTCATCCCCTTCTATTTTTCCAGCATATTTAGCAGACTTGTCCTTGTAAATGTCTTCAAATCCAGGGTCAATGCCTACTGGTCCACTTGGTAGCTCGTCTACACTAACATCACTAGATTTCATGCAAAGGTTCCGTTGTCTCCTGCTTGAAGGCCAATATTTTATCTCGAAGTAAGATTGTATGGTGGTCCGTGCCCGGGCCTAAATGGGCTAAACGGGACGGTCTTAACGGGCCTAGGCTTAGCGATCCCGGCCTCTGGCGGTCTTGGGCTTCAAGGTCCCGGGCTTCGCGGGCTCAATGGGTGGAACCGGCTCGTGACGGGCCTAAGCCCATATGGTCCTGGTCTAAATGGGTCGGGCTCGTGGGCTTAGCGGGCCTAATGGGCTTTTTTATTTCCAAGCTTTTTTTAAAAAAAAAATTGTTTAAGGCAATTTCTTGTAAACCATATATGTATGTATATATATAAATTGCTCTTATACATGGCTATATAAATATATATAGTATATATAATATATATAGTATACTAGTATAGTATACTTAATATATTATACTATATATAGTATGTTATGTATATATATTTCCAAATATAATTTTTTGTAATGTTTTGTAGTATATATATGTGTGTGTATATATATATATATATAATACAACAAAATACGGAATATATATACTACAAGAAAATATATAAAGAAATACATATACATAACATACTATATATATATATATATATATATATATGTATGTATATATATTCCGTATTTTGTTGTATTATATATTATATGTTATGTATATATATTATAGCTTATAATAAATTGCAAGTTAAAGACAAAAAAATATCGCAAAGAGATATTCAAAGGCATGTCTTATAATTTTTATTACCAAAAATGGCATATCTTTCTTAGTCTTC
>MU690157.1:27060-39083 GCA_026770625.1 Nicotiana glauca
TTGAAGACTTGAATACTTCAATTCACCAACTTCACAAATTTTTACGAAATTGCAATAATAAAATAAGCAATTATAGGAGAGAAATTAGATATAGATTGAGCGAGATTGAGATAGATTGATGAATTGGTAAGTAAAAATGAAAGAATGAGGGGGTATTTATAGTTGAGAATTGGGAAAAAGTATAATTATATAAAGTTTGGGGGCCAAATGGCTATTTTTTAAAGTTCCAAACGGTTGAAAATTAAAGTCCAACGGCTAGATTTTAAAAATCTAACCGTTGGTATTTTTTTAAAAAATAAATTTGAAAAGAGCCGTTGGAGCCCGTTAGGCCCGGTTGAACCGGCCTAGGCCCGCTTGCCGGTCCCGGGCTTAGCGGTCCCAGGCTCGTGGGCTTGAAGTAAGGAACCGGCCCGCCCCGGGCTTTCTACACCACCAGGGACCGGCCTGCCAGGAGCGTTTAGCCCGTTAAGACCACGGGCTCGGTTCGGTCCCGGTCCCAGCCCGGCCCACCATACAACATTATGTCGAAGTACCGCCATGTGCCCGGGTGAGAAAAATTTAGCAATAAACTTATCCGCCAACTCAATCCCAAGTTGTGATGGAATAATTGGGGAGTCTCTCTAGCCAATCCAATGCTTTCCCATGAAGTGAGAATGGAAAAAGTCTCAACCAAAGAGCATCTTCGGACACATTCGTCTGCTTGCTCCCCCAACATGTATCTACGAACCCCTTGAGATGCTTGTAGGCATTTTGATCGGAGGCGCCCGTGAAATACCCACGTTGCTCGAGCAAGGTCAACATCACATTAGTTATTTGAAAATTTTCCAACCGGATTCGGTGAGGGACAATAGCACTCGCATACCCTTGATTGGGTAATACTCTGGGAGCCACTCTTGGAGGTGGCGAAGGAGGGTCTGGAATATTATCATTTGGATTAGCATTGTCATTCTGGCCTCTCTGTTTCCAGGAGGGTCATTAGCGTTGTTCAATACCATATTGGTACCTGAGTAGTGACACAAACAAGTAAGTAACAAAGAAGGAAAGAAGAACAATACACAAAACTAACTAAATAGATAGCCAAAACCGTTAGCTCCCCAGCAACGATGCCAAAAAGTGATTGCAGCCTACTCCGCACTACTAATAAGTAGCAAGAGAGGGTCGTAATAGATTTTATCCGATTTTGGGTAAGGATCGATATCCACAAAGAGCTAGAATTGGAGTTGAGTATCTATTTAGGTTTGAATTGCGTATTTGTTCCAAATATCACTTCTATTCATTTTTGGTTTTTCTTTATATTCTACTATGATCAAACTATAAATTATAATTGCAACTAAATTAAACTAAGAGTAAATTGCTACAAGTTGTATCTAATGGTTTAAAAGGCACTAGGGTAGTGACTTTCACCTAGGTGGCTAATTAACGGGTAATTGCATCTAAGCACGATTGGCATGATTGGGGAATATGTTATAATCATTGCTCTATACTACCCACTCTATACCTCTCGGTAGAAAGATTGATTTTGCCGAATTAACTTTATCAAGACCAATTGGGTATGCATATTTGCCCAAGCAACCAGGGTTCAAGTCGGGTAATTACTCTCTCGAGGTTTAACCCTTTAACTGGGACTATCAAATCTCTTGAGTCTATCCCAATTCCTTGTTGAGTCAATTTTGGAAGGCTCTCTTTCTCAAGAAGAGCTCAAGTCAACTTAGCACAAACTAGTGTTTGCGACCACTAATTCATAAATTAAACCATAAAATTGACCCAAATAACAAACACACATAGTCAATCTAACCTTAAATCACAACACCCATTAATTACCCACACTAGGGTTGAGCCACAACCCTAGCTAATGGGTCTAGCTACTCATGCTTGAAGAGAAAATTAGAGAAATAGATAAAGAGAAAGACATATTAATTAATTACTAAAGTAAATACAAAGATTCAATGATTAAAACTAAGTAAAAGTGCCCAAAATGGCTAAGAAATATCGTCTCACGAGCGCAGCTATAGTATTACAACATCTGATGCCCTAAAAGTGAAAAAGGAATCTATTTATACTAAGCTGGAAAAATTGGACAAAATTATCCCTTCGGGGTCAGTGCGGACCGCATAAAATGGTGTACGGACACACTAGGCTCTTGAACTTGAAAATTTGACTCTATAAACCCAGGCTCCGCGGACCGTACAAAATGGACTGCGGCCGCAGAGGCTTTCAATGCAGTCCGCGCAGAATGGACTGCGGACCGCACATGCTTCATCTTTTGAATTTGGCATCTCTCTGAACTTTGGTTCTGCGGACCGCACAGAATAGTTGTGCGGCTGCGGTGCCTCAGTGCGGACCGCACAAAACCTTCTGCGGCCGCACTGCCTTGATGCCTGAAATCCAACTATCTGAATCTCCCTAGTGCGGACCGCACAAAATGTAGTGCGGCCGCACTAGCCCTATTTCTCCTGAGTTTTGTCTTGTCTTTAGTACTTGTGCAGGTTTCACTCCCTTTGAGTCGATCTTTGACATCTTGTCACTTTGTTGATCAAACTTATAATCAAGCACAACTTATGAGCCTTTTGGGACTATTTTGTATGAATTTATAATCAAAGCATAAGCACAAAGGGGTATAAAATACGTCAGAATCCCTAGTTATCACTACCCACTCACGAACACGAAGAATAAACTGACCTAGACCCAGCTGCCCACCTTTCTCTACGCGAACGCGACTAACCCCTCGCAAACGCGATGACCATTGATCTCAACCTTTCGCGATCGCGGGATCACCTTCGCGAACGCGAAGGCCAACGTCACAGCCTCACATCCCGACCCTTCTCGATCGCGGGGCATGCATCGCGAACGCGAAGGTCAAAAACCTGCAACACCAACGGTAGTTTTTCTGCAATTTCCTTCAACATGAAATAATCCGTTTAATCACCCGAAACTCACCCGGGGCCCTCGGGACCTCAACCAAACATGGAATTCTATCCCCTAACATCATTCAAACTTGTTCCAACCTTCGGAACGCTTAGAACAACATCAAAACACCAAATTTGCATCGGATTCAAGCCTAAGAATTCCAAAAACTTTCACATTCCGCTTTCGATCAAAAAGTCTATCAAACCCAGTCCGAATGATCTGAAATTTTGCACACACATCACAAATGACACCATGGACCTACTCCAACTTTCGGAATTCCATTCTGACCCCTATATCAAAATCTCACCTATCAATCGAAAAATATTAAAATTCCAATTTCGCCAATTCAAGCCTAAATCTACTCCGGACCTCCAAAATACATTCCAATCACGCTCCTAAGTTTCAATCACTTTTCAAAGCTATCCGAACCAGCGGAACTCACCTCCGAGCCCCTTTTCACATAAGTCAATATCCGATTGATTTTTTCAACTTAAGCTTACTCAAAAGAGACTAAGTGTCTCAAACCTTACCAAAACCTCTCCGAACCCGAGCCAACCAACCCAATAACACATAATACAACTTAACAAGATAATAAGAAGCAGAAATAGGGAAACCAGAGTGGTAACACATGAAACGACTGACCGGGTCGTTACATATGGAATATCACTAGGGGTCCACACCACTACTTAACATTTCATATAGTTCAATATCAACACTTGATATATTAATAGTGTGACATAAACAAACATCAATAAAATCCCATCACAAAGGTCTTTGCAGAATTCTAACACATTAGCATCATACTTAATAAATTAAAATGCTCCCTTTTTATTGACTTGACATGTAAATTTCTCCACACCTAAGTACCCCTTACCATTTGTCCATTTTTTGAATTGAATAACATGCAATTCATCAGTGTCAACAATTACAATAGTAGGCCATGTTATACAATTATCATACCTCATTAATGGGCTAGCTACCGGTTGTCCCTATGGTGAAATTGTAATTTCACAAGAACAGCCACCCCGCCTCACTACGCCTATGAAAATAAGATAATATAAGCCCAAATTAGTAAAATATTCAAAATAAAAAGGCTATTGTCTAAACATGTCTTTGAAAAATAACAAGCAAATGCGGAAAAGAACCCTAGTTTATCACTTTAAGAGATAAAAAATTTCGATATGATAAAAAGCCCTAATTTTTTAACCATATATACAAAATCAGCCATGGAACCAACAAAATTTAGAAAGAAAAAAAATAAGAATTTGTGTTATTCCACAAGTCCTAATATTAAACCCTAAATAACAAAAGAACCATTGCATGCATACAATACATATCTATCATGACCAACTTCAATAATGCATAAAAAAAACCCAAGAAAACAACCAGAAATTTCATGAAAGATTACAATCGGACCTTAAATGACTTCTACATTTCTGGGGAAGGAGAAATCGATGGTACACAAAACACTCAGATTCTTTTTTTTGGGACCGATTTTGAAAAAAAAATGTGCAGATGATCTAATGGTCTGAAAATCCTATGACAATCGTTCACTCTACTTGAGTAGACGATTGAAAATGTAGAGTTTTATGACAGAGATAGACGACTGAAAATGAAATTAATTTTGATTTTTAGAGTCTTTAGGTAAAAAATGAATAGGAAATAGTCGGTGCTTAGTGTGTTTTCGTGCCTTACACGTGGGAGGTTTTAATTCGTTTATTGCTGACTGGATTGTCACATTTGTAAAATTGTAATGCACACGCTATGATTCAACTGTTGGATGTGTTTATTAGTTAACTTATTCTCGAGTTAAAGTGTTCATATGAAAATTTTAAAAGTTTATTTACCGGCATAATAATCGGGTGCAAGTTCAAGTGGTCAGTGGGCCTTTTTGACTTAATTATAAAAAGATGTTACATATTTTTTTGAAAAAAAAAATAAACAAGAAGGTGCCATACAAAATGAAAGAAAAATTATTACTTCCACCATTTATTTTACGTGAATCTTTTCTGCTGAACATGAAATTTAAAATAGAAAAAAAGACTCATAAAATTTGTAATCTAAGAAAAGACAATATTCTTATGACTATAAAATCATGACATCATCAAGAACATAAGACAACATACAAAATCAAAAACTTGAAATTAAATTAAATTACATATTAAATATAAGAGAATACTATTGTATCTAGAACATATATTTAAAGAAGAAACAAGGAGTGCCCATAAAATGAACTAGTCCCAAGAGACGCTATTGACTAGCAAATTTTGGGAAGTCCGCAGAGGTAAAAGAATACCGGCGCGTGAGTTACACGGGGAAGCAGAAGCGTGGATATGATGGAGTCGTCGTGTGGGGAGTATCGAAATATTAGTCGTATAGCGGAAAAGTCACGTGCATCGTAGGTGGTTGGTGTGGAATTAGCCTTCCGTTTCGTTGTCTCAGCTATCCTTTTCCTGTTTACTTTCCGTTGGTTTTTATTTGTTCTTTTCCTTTAAATGAGTAGACATCATTTTCAATAAGAAAAATATTATACCGTGCTTGCTATAATGGTAAAGTTGAGGCGTTAAGTTAGCTGAATTATGTTCTCTTTGAGAAGAGGAATTTTCACTATTTCAAAAAATTGATATTCCTTCTATATGGTTGTTAGGAGTATTGTTTTTATGGATATTATATTTGGATAGATTGTATTTGTTTGTCATTGTTGTTTACTTGTACATTTGAATTCATACGTGATTTCTAGACAAGTGAACTTATTTGATCCTGAAATAATAAAATAATTGAAGAATTATACTATACTTAGCCTCACAATGTAGATGAAATGGCAAACTATTTCCGGAACAAAGTTTCCGGGCACATCAATAATGAGATCAAATGCAAGAAAGTAAAATTGTATTGAGCTTTGTATAGAATGTAATGTAAGTTAGCCAGAAACTTCATGTCCTTTATAATGATAACTAGGCTCACTATTTGTAGTTGTATCCAGGGATGGAGGTCATAGGATCATGCCCTCATTTAATATCAACTATGAGGGTTATTGATGAAGATGTAACGGTGAACATAAATGCCAAATTCTCTATAACAGGCCGTCATACTTAATGCTGCAGAATATTCTTTATTAAATGCTACCGAGCGCAAAGCATTAATACACCTTCACGAGCGTTATCCTTTCCGGTGATAAGTGAAATATATGTGTTCGATCTTCGGCCATCCCCGTCTTGGGTTTCATGTGTATTTCCTTTAGATGACCACGTATCATATTATATTTTTCCCTATACAGTTGTTTCATGATATTGTGCACCCGAAATATGAAAAATAAACTTGCAATATTACAAAGAAAAAGTAGGATACCATGTTAGAATTAATATATAAAAAGGTAGGGTAAAAGATAAAATAGAATTATTTAATAATAAGGAATGACAAGATGAGAGAAAAAATAATACACCAATTGATCTTTACATAAAGTGACACTTTTCATCGTTACGCAAATAACAAATTTAACAATTTAATACAATAAAATTTAAGAAACAATTAAAATAAATATTATATTTATTATAACAATATGATATAATACAATAAGTAACAACCATCCAAACAAGTTGTAAGTAGGTATTAGTATTAAGTTTGGAATTAGAATATTACATTGAAATAGATAGGTTTAAAAAGGATTATTGTAACAATTTCCTCATCATTTATATGTTATTTGTTTTAGCATGATTGAAACGCTCATACTTATAAAGTTTTTACTAATCTGCATTTTGTAAGTTTAACTTTATATTTTGAATAAAAGGAAGTCTTTTTTCAAAATAAAACTTTTGTGTATATAGGAGAATTTAATTATTTCTGCGGTAAGTTTTGTAATCAAATACTAAGGTGTAGTATTTATTTCTTGTACTTGTAAGTTCGAAGGAAAATGTGAACTAACTGCTCAAAGCAGCCTATCCTCCAATTGCAGTAGATGCGCCTAATTTTTTTTTATTTAACCATTTGATATTATAATTTGTTGATATGACTAATTCAAATTTGCATCATGTACAATTTATTTAAAGAAAATCATGCCCGACCAATTAATTTTTCTTTTTTTTTGAGCTCGAACGCTATACTCTCGAGTTAAAAGCGAGAATTTCCTTATCCCTCTATATATTAGCCACGATTCTATTTTAAAAGGCAAAGAATCAATTACTTTAGTCCCATTTATCAAGTAATGTTATATATACTAGCCCCATTTACTAGCTAGCTATCTTGAATAAACTTGTTTATGAGATAGTTAGGAAAGCTAATAAGCTCAATAAATTGTATTTTAAAGTGGGTAATAGGTTTCTACTAGTTGTGCTCTATTTCTCCATTTAACCCAAAATATATTTAAAATTTTAATGAAATAGTTAGGCAAGCAAAAGGGCATGAGTTAGGTTATCCAAATATCTCTCAATTCAAGCAAAAGAACTTCCTGTATGTGAAAAGGATGTTTTTCGACTAGTTTCTTTCGGTTTCCTCTTTGGGTAATATATATGCTTACAAACAATGTTTTAAAAGGCTGCGCGCCTCTAACATTTTATCTCTGACGAGGCGAGGCGTAAATCTTGAGACATGGGGCGTAAGTCCCACAGATCTTTAAATTTTATTAATTTCAAGAATTTTAAAATAGTATAAAATAAAAAATAATTATAAAAATTACATTAAAATTATAAAATTATAACAAATAATTTATTTAAATATTTATAAAGCATAATTCAACTATGAATAATACGATAAGTATGACATATATCATAATATGTAAATTAGCTGCAACGTCATTACAACTCAAACATCAAAAGTAATGTATTCAATACGAAATGTTATGTGTATCTATTAAGGAGTAATGAATCTTGAAAGAATTTCGATATTATAATTTGATATTTTTCTTAAAATACTCCTTCTATTTATTAAAGAGAATTAATATAAAAAATAATTCACAATTTCAATATGATTCTCTAGCATCATTTATCTTTTAAGTTTCAACAAGTTAATAAAGTGACACATAATTCACCATACAATACCATGATAACTAATTATTTGCAAATAGTTACTAGCTAATACTGAGCTATTAAATTAATAATTGTTGTATCTCATAAACATGAAAAATAATTAAAAAAAGTATGGACTATTATATATTAAAGACATAACAAAAGTTAATAAATAAATACTTTTTAAATGAATGATTTATTTAAAATTAACTATCATAGCAGTCTTAGTGGATAATGTACAATAATTTTTACTTTGATTATGACATAAAATACTCTCAATTTAATAATTATGACTTAAAAAAATTAATTTTGAATAGTCAGTGATTTATTAAGAAAATTTGAGGATTTACAAGGTTAGTTACATACAATTGCATAAAGTTCTATTAGGCGAGCCCAGTACGCTAGGCGTTGGGCATGTCCGGGGCGCAAGCCCCGATGGCCGAGGCGTAAGTCTCACGGAACTAAGCCCAGGGGCATTTTACGAGTGCTCCGCCCCGGAGCGAATCCCGTGCGAATCCCAATTCTATCTTTTAAAACAGAGCTTACAAATATAGCAACATATAAAGGTTCTTTATTTTTGTAATATAATGGTATTTTTACCAGCATTGAATTTCTTGTTTGTTTTGATTACAACTTTACTTTTTGCGAAGAAAAATACAGAAACGAACAACTAGTTTTTGGATTTATACTATTCCCTCCGGTTCGTAATGAGTGATTTTTTATTTTTTAATTTTGGTCCAAAATAAGTGTCCTTTATATAATCAAGAATGATTTTTTTTTTAAAAAATTTACCCTTATTTACATATTTCAATGTATCAAAATACGTAACAATTAATTAAGGGTAATTTCGTAAATACATATTTTTCTCTCAAGCATTTCAATTTTGAAGGAGCCATTTGGAGGTGTCGGGGATGGTTAGAGAGAATACTGTAGTTTTCTAGTGAACTCGGTCTAGTTTAACTTACATACATTGAAATGTAAAAAGAATTTACTCATCAGTATAATTTAACTTGGCGTCGCAGATTTTTTAAGTGACATGATAATTTGGAAAATTCATTAAACTCACCTTCTTTGCATTATCATCAAGTCCTTAACTCTGCTAATTTGGAACTAGTATTGATATGACTCTATACTGTCTACTGGCTTGTCTTCTTTTATGATTCATCTATCTATTATTAATAATAAAAAGTCGGTGAAATATAATAATTGAAAATTGTTCAAGTTAAATTTCTCAATTATTCTGAGTAGAGCATACACTTTCATGTCAATCAAATAGATATTTCCCAAAATAATTAACAAAGAAAGTTGGTTGACATTTTTAAAACCCATGTTTGATTTCTTGTGACAGATTATTTTTGTACGAAAATCAAACTCAATATCCAATGTAGAAGAAAAAAATTAGAATTAAAGAACACACATCTTTGGCTATATTATCACTTGGACCCCATCACTATGACATGCATATTCACTTAAAAACAATAAAACCAAGCAAGAATAATTCAATTAAAAAAGACAACTCTTAGTTACTTATTAATAATTGGGCATCACAACATTCTTCAATGAGCAAAAATAGGGAATATGACACTGTTAGCCGTTCTCAAGATAATAGCCGGAAAAATATATAATTTTTGTATATATATATATATATTTTTATTTTATATACAAAAATTATATACTTTTTCGGCTATTGAATATAAATAGTTTCTGACGCGGGCTAAAAGTTGTAATACCCCATAAAAATATAATTATGGTAAATGTAATCTAGCCCTAGCAAGTTCAAGGACTTGCTGAAAATGATGGGCCGTATCAGGTGGATGGGCCTCAATTATGGGCCTCTCCGGCAACACCCACCGCCCGTCGGGAGTCCTCACCATGCCTTTATTCTCATCTTGCCACCACAACGGTGGCACGCCATAATCCTCCTTCAAGAAACTAGAATCCTTGTTGACAAGCGCGATATCCCTCCCCGTGGTGGAGCAAAACGCGCGATCCTTCCCGTGGTAGCCATCGACGAGGTGTAAATGGGCCTCAAGATTATGTGCACAGCCCAAATCACCATTGGGCTTTAGAAAAGGAGAATGATGATGGTCCAATGCTAATTCCACCCCAACATGAGCATAACTCCAAGGAAATGAAATAGTCTCTTCCAATTGTTTTTGAAATTGAAATTTCTCATTCGTAATAATTCCAGGCACTGTTGGCACCTTATCATGCACATTTATCACTCTCAAAACCCTAATTCCTAGCTCTTCACACCTTTCTTTAAACTTAAGATTTCCAACCCTAGGGCCAGCAAATGAAAAAACAGTAATTGGAATTCTTTTAATTATAGACTTACCATTATGTAAAATGTTCAATTTCATCTCAGCTATATCATAAGCACTTAACAAAGCCAATGCTGCACCAAGACTATGCCCTGTAATTGTAATACTTAGCTCTTCATCTTCATACTTCTCGATTAATCGATTAATCTCAGCTAAAATTTGTTCACGAGCCGAAAATGAACAATAGTGACAATTTTTTTCTTTCTGAGTGTACAAATCAAAGAATCCTGACTCGATCTTGATGTTAGGATCATCACGAAAATGTGCAGGGTGCAAAATATCCTTGAGGTCATGGAGCCATTCTAGGTACGTGACCGTGCCACGCCATGCAACAATAATGTCACGACGCCCTAGGCGCTTGATTTCTTCGGGATCTATGGCTACAGCTACATATCCCATCCAATTCGCGTGTTGACTCCAAACTATACTATTTTTTGACTTCTGAAAGAAATTTGGCAAATTAATATTTGAAGTTGCATACAAATATCTCCTCATTTCATACTCTTTTTTCACCATGTTGAGTTTCTCAAAGAAATGTGATGGTTGATATTTACAAGTACCACAATACTTAGAATGAGGATCGTAGTCAAATGAGTCATAACAAGATTGTGCAAATTCACCATACCTAATGATTTCTTTTCTTAGATTAGAGTTCATAGGGTCAAGTAAACCTTCCCAATTATTGTACCCTTGGATTTCTCTCCACATTTCATGAAGGGGTTTTTTCTCTTCTTCATATTGTTGGATTTTAGCATTTTTAGGTGCTAAACTAGTAAGAGATGAAGGTTTCAAAGAAAGATCACTTGATAATTTTGGTGGAAGTTTTTTGTTTGAGAAAGAGAGGTTTTTAGCTTTGAATATGTTGTATAACGGAAAAACTTCTCGAAAAGTATGGTTTCTTTTGTATTTGGGATTGTTGAGAGATAATTGAAAGGAAGCCATGAGAATTTTGGAATTTTTTTCTTCTTGAGTTGTGTTTGTTATCATATAAAATAAGCTTGTTATAAGGAGAAGTATAAGATGCTTTCTTTATATTTCCACACATTTCTATAAATAAATTGGAGTATGGAGAATTTCTTAAAAAGGTAAGAAAATAGAGACATCCAACTACCAACAGTAAAAGATTAATTATTACTCTAGTCGTGTCTAAAGTGTTGTCCCTTTTATTGACTGGCTTCCACTTATTTATTGAAAAGTAGATACAGTACAATTTTGTTTAACAAAAAAAAATAGATTTTTAGTCAAACCTTAAAATTTAGAAGAATACGAGTTACTGATAATCGGAAAAGTATATAAAGAAAGAAATTTGAGAATAGTAAGGTATGAAAGCTAGTAAATCAGAGTATATTTCACTAGTACCTTGTGTCCCTCAACTGATTACATATCTCCCTTTTATAGGTTCCTTTGGGAATGTCCTTTATGTCTAAATCATAATGAGGCTATTATGAGTAATTAATGACATTGAATGCTACGTTACATAATCATTACATTGAATGTATATATTCTTTAACGGACTCGGCATTTAATACTCATTAAATGCCGTATCTGCATCCTTTTCTATAGCCAGATTCATTCTTTTCATTGCTCGGATGTAAATAAATATACTTAGAGAGGTAGGGGTGCTGATCGTCTTGTCCCATGCCTCTTCATTTTTCCTTACTCGTGCCTGCTTTGCAATTGTTGAATCGTAGCTAACTATAATTTACTGACCATCCCACGTGTCATGACACGTCACCATATATAAATACAATTTTCTCCAATACAAATAGCCTCCCTCCCCTCCCCCTCCCCC
>MU690157.1:39671-64085 GCA_026770625.1 Nicotiana glauca
CCCCCCTCCACTTTTTATTTATTCATCAGTTTGAATATTTAGGAAGTGGAATTAATTAAAGGAGAATTTTTGTCACCATTAATGCTCTGACAGAGTTGGCGCTTCAATTGTCACTTCCATTTAATGTATTAGACACATGTCATCCTCTTATTGGCTCCACAGTTTGGCAGCACTTTCTCAAACTTTCTTTTCGGCTTCACTGTTCACGAAGTATCAGTTATCATTATTATGGTTCTTCCATCATCGTACTTATAACTTCTCTACTTGTCGTGTTCCACATAAAGCTTATCATACACTCTAATCTTTCAAAAACCCTCTTATTCTTTTCCGCTTCACTTCAACCTTCTTTGTTATGGCTTCACAACCCTAGGAGAATCCCCATTCTAGATAGCTTCCCCAATGCTCCTATTAGACATAAAAGAGGAGGTAGACTCCGTAGCCTAGGATCTGTTTGTGTTAGTAGTACGTCCACTCCTTCTTCTAGCTCTGGTCCCTCTTCAGGGATTAGAGGTTCACATTGAGGAGTTCTTCTAGGAACAAAGAATCCTCTAAGCCACTTTGTGAGCCTCTAGTTGAGGAAATAGTCCCTTCTGAAATTTCTTTTCATCATGATAGAGAGTCCCTTAGGACTCAAGTTGCCTCCTTAAATCGTGCTGATCCTTTCCCTACTCAAATCACAGATATTTTAGCTCCCATAGTTCGTAAGGATTGTCATTGGAGTGACGATTTTCTTGTCATCGTTCCTAAACCAAATTAAAGGATCACGTCTTACTTAATCGGATTCTCTTTTGTTTACACATATCCTTTCACTCTAGGGTTTAAACCGGCCATTGACCCGGTCATATTAGTCTTTTGTCATTTTTTTGACATATGTTTAGGTCAAATTGGACCGATTGTTTGGAGGTCTGTTGCCTGCTTAAGACACATCGCTAACATGGCGGATATCGAATTTACTTTTTCCCACCTAATTCACCTATATTACCCTAGGCTTTTCCGCAACGACGTATTTACCCTTGCAGCCAGGAGTAAGAGAGTTTTAATGACACTCGAGGATGATAAAGACCGTGGCTGGTATGCCCGGTTTGTTGCTTCCCCCACTGCTGGTTTAGTGGGTAAAATAATGTTCTCTTCCCTTAGAAATGGAACTTTGCACGTAAGTATTAAATCCTCCTCATTCCTTTTTTTTCCGAATCTTACTTACTTTCCTAATATTAGTTCTTTTTCTTTTCAGCAACCATAGGTGTCGTGGAGTCTGTGCCCAACTTCCTTGGTTGGGTAGAAAAATTGCTGAAGACTGCCCCAATGAGGGGTAGGTCATGGAAAACCCTTTCTAACCGTTACGGTTGGAAAGTAAAAACTCATGGTAAGGGTTTCCATTTTTACCTCGTCTGTATATAAATATTTTCATTGTTCTAACTTTTATCCTTCTTTTTATCAGGATTTGCTATTCGAGTAGTTACTGCAGAGGTCGTCACGGCATCTCGTGACTCCTTAGGTACTCGTACCTCTTCAGCACAAGATATATTCTTGGGCTCTTTAAAAAGAAAGATTGCTGAAGAAGATGATTCAAAGGAGAAAGACGAGGGCTCTTTGGTTTCAAGACCACGAGCCAGGAGACGTATCATTTTTGAAGACGAGGCTGAAGGCTCCCCTTACCTGTCTCTTTTCGAGCCTGTTATTACTCCAGCTACCATTCTTGATGATGATGTTTCTCCTCACGACACTCGTGCGTCAATAGATCAACTTTTTGCTAGTGGTTTCGGTAGTGGAGCCTTAGGACCTGTTCTAGATGAACTTCCTTTGTCTTCTTTTTCATCTTCCGTACCTGTGATTGCTTCTTTACCTTCATCAACTATTGCTTCTGCCCCTTCCTCCACTATTTTTACTCCTTCCACTGCTCCTCCTTTATCAATTCCTCCCCCCATTATTCACCACACGAAGGTGGGTTCTTCAAGTAGAGGTAGTGCTATGAGGAGCGTAACCATTTAGGTTCCTGCCAACAACGGTCTTTTGAGAAAGTCTGTCCAAGCTGATACTTGGCTCGAGCCTTTGATTGGCCCCATTGAGAAAGCTAAACTTGAAAGCCATAGTAACCTGACCCTCATGAATGATATAGTGCATTCCACTCTAAAGGTATTTTCCTTCCCTTTATTTTATAAAAACTTCCAACTTTGATATTCTAACCTCTCCTCTTTTTTGTTTATGTAGGCCAATCTCATTGGTACTGATCTAATGAACCGAATTTCCCTCTTGGAGAAGTTGGCACATGATTTGGAAAATGCTGCTCATGATGCAGAAGAGGTTACCCGTGGCTCTCAGTTAGAGGCAAACAACTGGAAGGATCAATTTGAAAGTGTCCAAATCGACATGGAGGATTTGCAGGAGAGAAAAAATACCTTAGAACAACAACTTCAAGCATTAACCTCAGAGCTGCCAGTGATTAGGTTTTCCTCAAGCCAAGCTGAGAAGGAAAAAGAACGTCTTGAATCCTCCTTTTCAGAACAGCTATCCAAGGCCAACGAGGAAAATAGGGATCTAAAGGCTTTGTTGGTTCAAAAAGAAGTTTATGCTGGGGAGCTTATGCAAAACCTTTCACAGGCACACGAGGAACTTCTAGTTTTTGTGGACAAGGTACGTGCCTTAGAGAGCTCTCATGTCACCCTTCAATCATCTTATAGTTTTGTTTTGGCTGAGAACGAAGAACTTAAGAATGAAGTCGTTGCTTGGGAGAAAGATTATGAAATTCTTGAAGAGAAAGCCGATGTTGAGGTAAGTTGGACTTTCTTAAATTCTCGTCGTGACACCTTAGTGGAAATGGGCCAAGAAGGTTTCAACCTGGAATCAGGATTAGCCAAGTTGAAGAGACCATTGAACGAACTCAACAAACACAAGATTTTTCATCTCCCAAAGTTGAAGCTCCCGTGATTGAAACTTCTTTGGCTGAGACTTCCGCAGTTGAAGTCCCCGTGACCGTTGAAATTGCCACGGGTGTCGCACCTTCTTCAAGCTCAACCGTGCATCTTGTTGCAAGTCAATCTGAGACTTCGTCTGTTGATGCTCCAACTGTTGTGATTGAAGATCAATCCTCATCTGTTGATGATGCTGTTCCAGTTGATCCCGCTGATGATCCTTCTTCAGTTCTTTCTCCTTAGTGAAAAGATTTACATTTGCTTTAAATTCCCTTTTTGCAGGTACCTATTTGGAAAACTATGTTTAAAGTCCTTGGATTCTTGTGATAGTTTTTTGTAATCAAACCCTTGGTTATCAGTTAAGGGATGATTTTAGAAGTACAAGTCCTCAAGTCTTATCATGGGGCATTTTGTATTAATAGTTTAATGGCTAAGTTTATACTTAGTCTTTAGTTTTAAATATTAAGAAGTTCTTATTATCATTAAACTTTCGTCTGTTTTGTTCTATTTTTGCCTTTTATTTTCAAAGACTTAAAGAATAACCTGCATTTTTGTTCTCTGAAAATGCTTCTGTTAATCTCATGACTAGATAACATGAGTTTTATAAAAGAGGGCCCTTTTATATTTTGACACCTAATGAAGAAGACGTCTCAACTTCATAATGGTGTTATCATATGATAAAAGAGATAGGAACACACATGTTTCTTTGAAATAACTTCGACAAATTTTTATTTCTTTACATATATTTGAATTACATCTATAACTTTCTCGTAACTATTTCCTTGTAACAGATTTTTACAAAAGAAGAACAATAGATATAGGGTTTTTCCTTATAACCCGTTTTAGTACATAGTCTTTACCCTAACCATTTTGAGATATATTGGATTCCTTTAGCTCCAAAACATTAGGAAGGGTTTGAGAGGTGACTCCATTGTTCTCATGGGAAAGAACACTATGATGAATGCCATGACTACTTCGTAACTTTCACTCCGTACTTGGCTCTTCTAGGCTTGGTTTTTCCTCAATCTTCTTTGCCTTTTTATACACACGACTGTATATACTATGTAGTGTTTGAGTGTTGAAGTATGAATCCTCGAGCACTTGATAGTCTTTTTCACCTAGTCCTTTCCTGAAAAGGAACTACATACGGGACTCAAAGATGCGATTATAGATGAACACTGCTAAACCCGTTTATATTTCTATCAAAATAATTGTAACCCTGGGCTAGGAATTTTAGTTTATTCTATTTTGCCTTATAGGTCGTGACTCATCATTTAGTACGAGTTAGCATTTTGCCTATCATCTAAAATCGTTAGTAAAATTTTAACAATTCAAAAAACAAAATTTAATATGGTGATACCTGACCGTGAGTTTTTTCTTAGAAGTAGTATCTCTTCAAATAAACATAATTCCAATGTGAAGGAAGCACTTTCCCGTCCTTTGTTTCCAATTCATATGTTCCTTTTCCTGCAATATCATGAACTCTATAGGGTCCTTCCCCAGGTCGGGCTTAATTTACCTGTGTTGGCTGCCTTTGTAGATTGAAAAACCTTTTTAAGCACGAAGTCCCCAATTTTGAAGTATCTCAAGCGAGCTTTCCTGTAATATCATTCGATCACTTGTTTTTGTGCTGCCATTCTTATTAACGCGGCTTCTCTCCTGCCTTCCAATAAATTCAAATTGACTCGCATCTCTTCATCAATAGACTCTTGTGTTGCTTGTGAGAATCTTGTGCTTGGTTCTCCTATTTCAACCGGGATTAATGCCTCAGCTCCATAAACTAAAGAGAATGGTGTTTCTCCTGTGCTCGTTTTTATTGTTGTGCGATATGCCCATAAAACTCCAGGTAACACTTCAGGCCAGTTACCCTTTGACTCCTCTAATCGTTTCTTTAAATTGTTGATTATGAATTTGTTTGTTGATTCTGCTTGCCCATTTCCCACTGGATGATATGGTATAGATGTAATCCTTTTAATTTGCCAACTGTCAAAAAACTCTGTGACTTGAGCTCCGATAAATTAAGGGCCATTGTCACATACGATTTCTTTTGGTACTCCAAATCGGCAGATGATATTTCGCCATATGAAATCCTTTACCTCCTTTTCTCGCACCTGTTTAAATGCTCCTGCCTCCACCTATTTAGTGAAATAATCAGTAAGTATGAGCAGAAACTTTACCTGTCCTTTTGCTTGAGGTAACGGTCATACTATATCCATCCCCCATTTCATACATGGCCACTAGATGCAATAATTCTGCTGGTCTATGCATATTGTTACCGTACCTCTAGCATTTATCACATTTAGCCATGAAACTCTCCGCTTCTTCTTCCATTTTGGGCCAATAGTACCCTACTCTAATCAAGGTTCTCACTAGTGATCTTCCACCTACGTGATTCCCATAATGTCCCTCATGTATTTTTCTCATTACATACTCTATTTGTGAAGGTCCGAGGCATCTTGCTAAGGGGCCACCGAATATTTTCTAATATAAATTACCTTGCTTTAAACAGTACCGAGCAGCCTTCTTTCGCAGCTCATAGGCTTTTTTCTTATCATCAGGGACGGTACCATGTTGTGAAAAAGCAACAATTTCATTCCTCCGATTTCAAGTTAAATTATTAAAATTTACCTCATTCTTATCAGGTTCGAGAACTGAGTGGAATAAATGTATAACTGAGGCGTTTGCATCATTTGCTACATCTGCTACGGATGCGAGGTTAGCCAAGGCATCTGCTTCAACATTTTTATCCCTTGGTATTTGTATAACGTTCGAAGTTTGGAATTGCTTTATTAGTTCCCGTACCTTTTCCAAGTACTGTTGCATCCTTGCTTCCCTGGCCGTGTAAGTCCCCAGCATTTGATTAACCACGAGTTGTGAATCACTTTTGATCACTATTTGATTTATACCAAGTTCTTGTGCCAATTCTAGACCTGCAATCACAACTTCATACTCTGCTTCATTGTTAGTTATGGAATGACATTTAATAGCTTGCCTAATAGTTTCACCCGTAGGTGGTACTAAGACAATTCCTAAATCTGCACCTTTTACATTAGATGAGCCATCAGTGAATAAAGTCCACGTACCTGGATTAGCCCCATTAAGTATATGTACTTCTTTCTCTACTTCTAATTGCATCCCTTGGCTAAAATCAACCACGAAATCAGCTAATACTTGGGATTTTATTGCTGTTCTAGGTAGGTATGTGATTTCATATTCACTTAGCTCTATGGCCCATTTATCCAATCTGCCCGATAATTCATGCTTATGCAATAGATTGCGTAAGGGGTATGCAGTCACTACAACAATGAGATGGCATTGAAAATATGGTCTTAACTTCCTAGATGCCATGATTAAAGTAAGAGCTAATTTTTCTAATTGAGGATACCGTGTCTCTGCATCTAACAAATATTTACTAACATAATAGATATGTGATTATTTACCTTGTTCTTCTCGAACAAAAACAGCGCTTACCGCAACTTCTGAAACAACAAGGTAGATGAAAAGTCTTTCCCCAGCCTTTGGTTTTGCTAGCAAAGGTGGATTTGATGAGTATGTTTTCAAATTCCTAAGTGCTTGTTGAAACTCCTCATTCCACTCAAAATGATCCTGCTTCTTAAAGGTTGAGAAGAATTTAAAACATATTTTTGATGATTTAGAAATGAATCTCCCCAAAGCTGCGATTCTTCCCGTCAGTCTTTGAACTTCTTTCTTGTTTGAAAGTATATTAGGAATTTCTTCAATGACCTTAATTTGTACTGGATTCACTTCAATACCATAGTTAGAAACAAGAAAACCTAAAAACTTACCTGATGCCAACACCAAATGCACATTTTTCTGGGTTCAACTTCATATTATATTTTCATAAAATTTTAAACGTTTCACAGAGATGCGATATATGATCTTCTGAATCCTGAGTCTTAACTAGCATATCATCTATATATACTTCCATGGTCTTATCTAAATTCTCTTAAAACATTTGGGTAACTAACCTCTGATACGTTGCACCTGTATTCTTAAGACCAAATGGCATTACCTTATAACAATAAGTCCCCCTATCTGTTATGAAAGAAGTTTTTTCCTCATTCTCTGAATCCATTTTGATTTGATTATAGACTGAATACGCATCTAAGAAACTTAATAGCTCATGTCCTGCAGTAGCATTAGTTAGTTGATCTATGTGCGGTAAAGGAAACGAATCTTTTGGACAGGCTTTATTAAGGTCTGTGTAATCTACACAAACTCGCCACTTACCATTCTTCTTAGGAACCACAATAGTTTTAGCTAACCAGTTAGGATATTTTACCTCACGAATTGAACAATTTTTTAGCAATATTTGGAATTCTTCTTGAATCACCTGATTCTTGAAAGTTCCTTGCTTTCTTTTCTTTTGCTTGACTGGAGGGTATGATGGATCTTCATTTAATTTATGAGTCATGTACTCCGGTGGTATCCCTGCCATGTCAGAATGGGACCAAGCAAAATAATCTGCATTAGCTTTTAAAAATTCAATCAACTTACGCTTTACCTCCGGGCTGAGATTGGCTCCTATTTACACTTTTCTCTCGGGCCAATGTATAAATAAAACCACATCCTCTAACTCTTCTATTATTGTTTTGATGTTCTCGTTTTCCTCTGGTTCTTGAATGGTATCAGGTCTTGAATCCACATCTGTTTGCCCTTGTTCAGTTGTGGTTGACGCCATGTTACCCCCACCTGAATGCTGTAATTGCTATTTGTCTTCTCCCTTAGCAGTTGAATTCGCAACAGAATTGATGCTTCTAGATGTTTGTTGATCTCCTCTGATTTGGCATACTCCCCATGAAGATGGAAATTTAATAACTTGATGTAAGGTTGATGGTACAGACTTCATGTCATGGAACCATGGCCTCCCAAGAATCATGTTGTAAGCCATTTCTGTATCTACGACCTAAAATTTGGTATCTTTGACAATGCTTTCTGCAAATGTAGTAAGTATTGCCTCTCCTTTCGTTACAACACTAGAGTTGTCAAATCCCGACAAAGTATGCGCTTTTGGAACCAATTTATCTTCTGCTTGCATCTCGCGCAATACTCGTATCAAAATAATGTTTATAGAACTGCTTGGATCAATCAAAACTCGTTTCACATTAGTGTCATGTACAAGTAAAGATATTACCAGTGAGTCGTTATGTGGAAATAATACGCCATCTACATCTGCGTCATCAAAGGTAATACTATCTTCCTCCAAGATTTGTTGTGCCCGCTGCTCATGAATGATTGTTATCTTGGAGATCTTATTAGATGTAGTATATGAGATGCCATTGATATCTTCGCCCCTACTTATAACATTGACGGTTCTTTTGGGTGAGGGTGTTTTTGGAGGCTCCTGCCTGTTCTTCATGTATGCATGTTTACCTTTTTCACTGAATATCTCAGTAAGATACCCTTGTTTTAACAAATGATCAACCTCACCCTGCAGAAATCTGCAATCTGCTATTTTATGCCCGTGGTCGTTGTGGAATTCACACCAATGATCAGGGTTTCGTCTGTTTGGATTTGATCTCATCTTCTTTGGCCATCGTACCTTATCTTCCATGCTTCTTAAAACAACTACGAGTTCAGAGGTGCTTACGTTGAAATTGTAACCACCAAACCTTGCCTTTAGGCTTCCATCAGCATCTCGTGACCCGCTTGTGTTCTGATCGTTCCCAAATCTTGAAGTCGAGCCTGATTCCTTATTCCTCGACCTGTGATCGTACCTCTGATTGTCTTGCTTCGACCGTGAATCTCTTCCCGTGGGTCCCATATATGGCTCGTACCTGTTTTTACCAGATCTTCTTTCATTTTCTACATGCCTTGAGCTTGCTTTTTCTTCTATTTTATGTCGTAAAATAATATCTTATTCAATCCTCATCTTTGTACTATATCTGTTGCAGACATCATTCTATGTTGTTGCTGGAAATTCTCGAAAGCTTTCCTTGAGTTGTCTCGTAGCTTTTGAACCTTTCTCATTCAAATTGCTGGCGAAGGCTATGGCCGCCCAATTGTCAGGTACTCGTGGCAACGTCATTCTTTCCGTTGAAATCTGTCCACGAATTCTCTAAGCAACTCCGAATCTCCTTGCTTGATTTTGAAGATGTCTTCCATTCTCTTTTCAACTTTTTGAGCTCCTAAGTGTGCTTTGATAAATAAATTTGCAAGCTCAGCAAAAGAATTTATAGAATTTTTAGATAAAAGAGAATACCATGTTAGTGCCTCTTTAGTGAGTGTTTCACCGAATTTTTTGACCAATACTGATTTAATTTCCTGCTTAGTTAAATCGTTGCCCTTGACACCTATTGTAAATGCAATGACATGATCTCGTGGGGGTCCGTTGTCCCATCATACTCTGGAATATCAGGCATCTTAAACTTTTTTGGAATTGAGGGAGGGGCAGCACTTGGCTTCCAGGGCTGTTGAGAATACTTATCTATATCTACTCCCTTGATCACGGGCGGTACCCCGGGTATTTGTTCTATTTGGTCATTTTGCTCCTTAAGCTGTTTCTGCAATGTTAATACTAAATTTTGTAAATCGAAATTAACTAATTTACATGGGTCTCCCTCTTGTGTTTCACTGGGGTTCCACCGCTGCCTGAATTAACCAGTCCAGAACGAGGATTCTCCAAAGTATTGTTATTTGGAGTAGGTGTGGGTGGAGCAGCAAGTAATTGACTAACAAAAGCTTGCAGAGCTTTGTTGACTTGTGTAGCAATAATTTTTTGTAAAACATCATCCATAGCCTGAACATTCTCGAATTGAACTTGTTCTTCTGTGTGAGATCCTTCAGGAGTTCCTTTACGAGATCGTCGTGGTGAACCTTGTGGAGAAGGAACTAATGCATTATTATCTTGCAAATCTCCCTGAAGTTGTTGGTTCAATTGATTTTCTTGGTTCCCTTGGATGTTGTCGTTGTTGTTCTACATAGTTGATACATCAAAGAAAATCAAGTTGAGATATAATTGATTATCAGATTTCCGGTAATGGAACCAATTTGTTTAACCAAAAAATATATTTTTAGTCAAAGATTAGAATTTAGAAGAATACGGGTTACTGATAATCGAAAGAGTATATAAAGAAAGAAATTTGAGAATAGTAAGTTATGAAGCTAGTAAATCAGAGTATATTTCAATAGTGCCTTGTGTCCCTCAACTGAATACATATCTCCCTTTTATAGGTTCCTTTGGGAATATCCGTTATGTCTAAATCATAATAAGGCTATTATGAGTAATTAATGACATTGAATGCTATGTTACATAATCATTACATTGAATGTATATATTCTTTTACAGACTCGGCATTTAATACTCATTAAATGCCGTATCTGCATCCTTTTCTATAGTCAGGTTCATTCTTTTCATTGCTCGGATGTAAATAAACTTAGACAGATACGGGTGCTGATCCTCTTGTCCCATGCCTCTTCTTTTTTCCTTATTCGTGCTTGCTTTGTAATTCTTGAATCGTAGCTAACTATAATTTACTGATCATCCCACATGTCATGACACGTCACCATATATAAATACAATTTTTTCCAATACACCAGTGATATAACATATTTTGTTATTACAAAAACAACAATAACAACAACCGAGTATAATCCCACTTAGTGGGGTCTGGGGAGGGTAGTGTGTACGCAGACCTTACCCCTACCCTAGGGTAGAGAGGCTATTTCCAAATAGACCCTCGACATCCTTCCCTCCAAGAACTTCCCACCTTGCTCTTGGGGAGACTCGAACTCACAACCTTTTGGTTGGAAGTGGAGGTTGCATACCATCAGAGCAAAATTTTAGTTTATTCAGTTACCCTTAATAATTTTTTTTATCTACACAAAGGTAGTGAAATATTTAATAAGACCTCAAGTTTCAAATGTGTTGTGATCATACAAATATTATAATATATTTAAAATTACAAGTTTCAAAAAAAATTTCACCTTTAAATTCTATGTCGAATCTAGCTGTATATATCACATACATATAAAATGGATAGGGTGACATATACGTTGAACCGTGAAATTAACATTAGCCAGGGCGAACTCAATAGCTTTTGTCTATAAATTGTATTTGTATTGAAAAATCCACTAAAAGTATAAGAATATTTAGCTTAGAACCCAGTCCGTTCATCCAGTTGATACTTTATATTAACTCGATATTTTTATAGGAACCAATAAACTTAAAATCCTAGATCCGCCTCTGATCCTAGCTAGTGCATTAATTTGACTTTAAAACAAACCTTACGAGAAACGAGTTCAACGTGCTACACTCGAGAAAATACTCACAATTTTGGCCCCTACATTTCTTAGTACTTGAAAAATGTAGTTGAGAGGTTGATGAAAGTAACAATAAACTTGAAATTACCATAATATATTTTGCAACTTTCTAATAATAAAACTAAAAATTATATTGCTCTAAATAACACGTTTATTATTTTTAGTTTGCATTTTAAGCCAATTTGTCTGTTATTGAACTTAATTAGCTCATTTTTTGGTCCCCCCAATTTGCACATTAATAACCTGCAATCAAGTAAAGTTGCGTTATATGAGACCATATTATAGTAGTGCAATTGTTCTGCTTCCACGTGTGGAGACTACTGACACAAAACCATCATTAAGACTTTCTACCAATTCAATTTCCCTTTATTTTCTAATCTTTTCGTTTTTCAAATTTCTATTTGAATTGAAGATACTTGTCATGATTAAAAATCAAGAAATATGAATTAATTAATTAAAATAAAATCCTAACCATGATTAAAGTATTTAATTCTTTCTTTTATCAATTCCCAAACTTCTTACAATTCCCCTCTCTCCGCGCGGCAACACCGAAAATCATATGGCACTTGAAAATCTTTCGAATTTTTACCATAAAAATCAAGTCATTGAAGGTCATTGTTAAGTTATAAAATCAGTAAAAGATACAAGAAGTTAAAAAATAGAGAATAAGACAAGTTGTGAAAATTATATGGACAAACGTGTCCTTAGTTACGCAATGTAATTTTTCTTAGACTAAAACGTGTCCTTAGTTACACAATGTAATTTTTTTTTTAGACTAAGGTGGCTCCGGAACAGGCTAAATGACCCACTTGAAAGATTTTGTCAAAAGGGTTTCTAGAATGGTGTTGCTTTTTTTCTTTTTGACAAAATTGGCATCGCAAGGCAAGCGTAAGGTAAGGTCTGCGTACATATTATCCTCCTCAAATCTCGCATATAGGACCACATTGGATTTGTTGTTGTTGTTAAATTGGCATTCATATAGAAAGTTGCAGAGCAGAACAAGTTTGGTTTTTTTCTTTCTTTTTATGTTTGTATTGGCGGATATTCGACCACTCTATGACCAGGGGGCCAAACCCATCACGACCAATTTATAGTGAATAGTCAATGCTGCTGATTTTCGACTTATGACAACTATCCTTGAGGTAAACGAGGGGACGACTCCACGACCAGAAGAGGGGCCCACTCGTGATCAGCTGAAAAAGCCCGAGGCTATAAATACCAAGAGAGAGAACCTCCCAAAGGGAGGCTTCTTCTTCGACACAACTCTGAATGCACCAAAAATAGAAAGATATACTCCACAAGTGGAGCAAGAAAATAAGATAAATGTAAGATCCTGAACCTCTTCAAGGAGAGGCAGGTCAAACTACCTTGATGAATAAAACCCCGTTTATATCATTCCATAATTGATTACTTCTATGTCTCAAATTTGTCCTCTAATTCTGCGATTAACTATGATTGGTGATGATTTACCCAATGAATTATTTCGATTGATTTACTTGGAGAGTATTCGATAATTTTCAACCAAATAATTTGGCGTCGTCTGTGGAAATTTCTTAGCGAAATCACATAGTTTCTTCCTGGAATCGAGGCCAAAGGAACGTAAAAAAAAAAGAAGACAAAGCAATCCAACTCAAACGGACCAAAGGAAGAACATTGAGCGCAAAATACTCGAACGCATCAAAGGAAACTGAGATCCGAAAATAACCGGACAAGAAGAAGAAGTTTCCCTCCTCTCCCTCAGAACGAAAGTATGAGGCATTTCCTTCACCCCTAACGCGGTGTCAGGCCGAAAACCGGCAGAGGGCTATCTCAAGCCATAACCGGGACTCAGGCCAAGTGCCTTCGCCATCAAAATATATCAGGTTCGACCTTAGTCGAACCGGGACTCAGGCCAAGTGCTTTCGCCATCAAAATATATTAGGTTCGACCTTAGTCAAACCGGGACTCAGGCCAAGTGCCTTCGCCATCAAAATATATCAGGTTCGACCTCAGTCGAATCGGGACTCAGGCTAAGTGCCTTCGCCATCAAAATATATTAGGTTCGACCTCAGTCGAACCGGGACTCAGGCCAAGTGCCTTCGCCATCAAAATATATCAGGTTCGACCTCAGTCGTACGGGGACTCAGGCCAAGTGCCTTCGCCATCAAAATATATCAGGTTCGACCTCAGTCGAATCGGGACTCAGGCCAAGTGCCTTCACCATCAAAATATATGAGGTTCGACCTCAGTCGAACCGGGACTCAGGCCAAGTGCCTTCGCCATCAAAATATATCAGGTTCGACCTCAGTCGAACCGGGACTCAGGCCAATTGCCTTCGCCATCAACTATATTAGGTTCGACCTCAGTCGAACTGGGACTCAGGCCAAGTGCCTTCGCTATCATAATATATCAGGTTCGACCTCAGTCAAACCGGGACTCAGGCTAAGCGCCTTCACCATCGAATATATTAGGTTCGACCTCAATCGAACCGGGACTCAGGTTAAGCACCTTCGCCATCGAATATATTACGTTCAACCTCAGTCGAACAGGGACTCAGGCCAAGTGCCCTTGCCATCAAAGTATATTAGGTTCGACCTCAGTCGAACCGGGTCTCAGGCCAAGTGCCTTCGCCGTCAAATACACCAGGTTCGACCTTAGTCGAACCAGAACTCAGGCTAAGTACCTTCGCCATAAAATTTATTATGCTCGATCCCAGTCGAACTAGAACTCATGCCAAGGGCCTTCGCCATCGAACTTATCATGTTTGACCTAAGTCATACTAGGGCTCGGGCTAAGTGCCTTCGCCTTCAAATTTATCAGGGTCGACCTCAGCCGCACTAGGGCTAGGGCGAAGAAAAACCAATTGCCATCATTACAAGGTGACCGCCCCTCCCCGTTCATGTCAGGCCAAAAATCCATCATTATCAATCCAAAACTGACATGACGGCCTCGATCGAATTCAAAGGCCGATCGTCCCTCCAAACATATCCATAAAAGAAAAGGAGAGGAACGGAAGACAGAGTAAAGCGCGAGACAAACGATGGAAAAAAGAGTACAGTTGTCTATAGAGTTAAGAATGCGGGTACTGCCCACTTACACCCGGCCCTTGCCGGTCAAGACAAGAAAGAAAAACACAGAAAAACAACAAGAAACAACCAAGCGCCAATCGACGAACGTGATATAAAGAAAAACAACAAACAACGATAACAAATCTTTTCTTTACTCGGCGCCACCACCGCCGTCACCATCACCGCCACTCGCGCCATCGTCAGCCTCGGGTGTCGCTACATTATAACCACAGTCGGCACGAGCTTCACGAGCCTTCTGGCGTGCCACCTCGAAGACGGCCTCGATCACAATACCCACCTCCAATAAGTTCTTGTAAACATCGCATTGAGCCTCGGTATAGACCCAAAGTTCATGAACCTGGTGGGAAATGGCAGTATGCGACGAACCAGCCTGGCTCTGCAGTCGTCAATTCTTCTCCTCCACAATCGCAATCCGGTCCAACATGACCTGAGCCTCCTGCTCAAGAACACCAATCCGCTTCTCGAGTCCCGCCTCCTTAAGGGCCGCTGTCTCCCTCTCCGACTCAAGCCGGGACTCATGCACACGAATCGACTCCTCCAACGCCATGACCCTCAATGAAAAACCCTTTTCCCGAAATTTTAAGGTAGCAACCTCGCCTTCCAGCGCCGCCAGTTTCCCACTCCATTTCGCAGCCGCCTCCACTGCCTTGACCAGGTTCCGCTCAGCCTCCAACTCCATCTCCCTCAACCTGCTCTGCAGGTGCACACACTCAGCTGCAATTCCTTTTCCCACCTCAAGCTCCTCGTCCTTCCGATGAATCTGCTCTTCAAGAGCACATTTACTACCAAGCGCCTGCAACAACTGCTGGTCCCGCTTTGCCAACTCCTCGCCCAAAGCCCAATTATAGGGCTCGTTCTGTAAATGCTCATGCAGCCCTCGGCGCCGATCACGATAACGGCGGTATTTCCCCAGCATCTGCAGGAAGATCCTCGAGCGAACCTTGGCTCTGCAGATATTCTCCACCTCCAACAAGTAAGTCTGGAAAACAAAGGAAAGGCAAAGCTAAGGCAAAGTCTAAAACGGGAGGGGAATAAAGAACTAGGAACGTACTTCGTACCCTCAGGCCCATCACGGCCACTTCGTCCATCACTTCAATATCCGAAACGCTCCTCAAAGACGCATTCTCGGCCTCCGAACATAACAACTCGAACTAAGACACCAAGCTATTTCCTTCAGTTAATAAGTTCAAATCCGAAGGAACCTCGATAAAATGGGCGGGTCCCCCGCGTGCACCGTAGAATTGGTAATACCTTCCTCAAACATACGAACGTCTTCGAGGTCCAAATCAGACTCAGGATCATACTCGTCCTCCACCACGTCCTTCTCCCTCTCCGCCGCCGTTGATGTAGAGCAACTCGCCATGGCCAACAATGGTACATCAGAAGTCCCGACGGCAGCCTGTAAGGATCGACCCTCCGCCTCAGTAATAGGAACTTTGGATGGGGTCGTCGAGAAAGCAATATTCCTTTGGCTAGAACTAACGGGTTCAACTCTGACTAACTCCTTCTTCTCACCAGCAAGCGCCACAACCGCACCACCCTCCGAATCCATCGGGAGAGAATCCAAGTTGATCACCGATAGAGAAGCCGCCAAAAATGCCACTCGCCGATTCTGTGAAGGCCTATCCTCCTCCTCATTTGAAGGTGAGCCCGTCCGAGAATGAAAAAGCTCGAAAGGCCTCTCATCTTGTGGTGTAGCCCGCATTGGAGACGCGACTGCTGACGATTCAACCGACGCCGCCCTCGGTACTCGACGAGGCACATGCGTAGCAGCTAGCCTAGCAAGTGCACCCGGCCGACGGAAAGCCAATTGTGGAGCTTTGACATGACGCGGTCTCTCTAGATACAATGAACAAACGAATAAATGAATGCAGTCAGAACAAAACGAAACAGAAAAGAAAAAGGGCCGAAATTCAACCTGTCACGGGCCTGCGACCATGCCTCTCCCAGAAAGTCGCCCAGGTGCGAATGCCCGCAGTATGAGGAAGCACTACCTCTACCCAGTCTCGGATCCCCTCCAAAGGAGGCGACAGTAACTTTTTAGCTACAAAAATTAATGTAAATCAATAACCATAAGTACAAAGCATAAGGAAAGTCGAAATAGGGCGGATGCCCAGTCAG
The DNA here is from genome assembly GCA_026770625.1 of Nicotiana glauca. Classification (NCBI taxonomy): domain Eukaryota; kingdom Viridiplantae; phylum Streptophyta; class Magnoliopsida; order Solanales; family Solanaceae; genus Nicotiana; species Nicotiana glauca. Next base: position 56,053 of record MU690157.1, read on the forward strand.
GAACGAGGTCTCACGTGCAAAGTTCCAAACTTTCGGGAATCCTTTTGGGTCCGCCACCAGGTGTTCAGTCCGAATATAGAAAAATTTCTCAAAGGAATGACAAATGACCTCGTCGTCCAGCCTAACAATCAAGCCCTTCGATCCTCGTGGGCATGCATGGATCATGGTACCGCAAATTTTTTGGGAAGCGAAGAGACTAAGCACATGCCTCAGAATGACCTCCCTACCTGCTAGCTCCGCATACTTGGTGAACATGAGGAGCAGTTTGTAGAGGTAAGGAGAGAGTTGGGCCAGGCATACCTCGTAATAGCGGCAGAAGTCCACTATCATCGGGAGCGGGAGTGTGCACCCTACCTGGAAGGGATAAGCATAGAACGAGCAATATCCTCGATGGTCAATCTGTACCCTGTCCTCGATCTTCGCAAGAGCGATCTCGACATAACGTGGGATACGCCATCGCTCCCGCATTTGGGCTATCCCCACTTCCTCCATTAGAGAGGCAATGTCCCCCTGTTCCATGCCGCCCGGCGCACTGAAATCCATCACTTGATCTCTTGATCGAGGTAGAATTTCATCGGCCGAAGGAATTTCGTCACCTTCCATCAACTCTAACCTTTCATTTGCCGGAGCGGGATTTTTGACCACCGGAGAATTAGCCGGACGATTGCCGCGAGAAGAAGTGCCTACCATAATCGATTCACAAGCGAGAGAAAGAAGAACTTTGACAAGGGAAACAGAGAAATCAATGATGATAATGATCGAAAGAATAGGAAAAATGCGATTCGACAGAAGAAAAGGCTTCTCGAGAATTCTCTCAGAAGAACAATGAATATGTAAAGAATAAAATGACACATCTTCTCTAGTTATAAATAACAGATTCTGCCTACACGGAACCCAACGATCGCCATTAATACATAATCATGCACGAAGCGATTCAGTTTCATGGAAACATGTGCCATTACGAACGACCACGCGGAACGACGCTCCACTCACCAACCAACGGCTCAGTTCCAAAACTTCATTTTGAAGCGCCTCTCCCGATCATGTCGCTCTATCCGTCCGTCAAAGTCGACCTGGGCACGACCTCGACGAACGGAGGGACTAAATGTATTGGCAGATATTCGACCATTCTATGACCAGGGGGCCTAACCCATCACGACCAATTTATAGTGAATGGTTAACGCTGCTGACTTTCGATTTATGACAACTATCCTTAAGGTAAACGAGGGGACGACTCCACGACCAACAGAGGGTCCCACTCGTGACCAGCTGAAAAAGCTCGAGGCTATAAATACCAAGAGAGAGAACCTCCCATAGGGGGGCTTCTTCTTCGATACAACTCTAAATACACCAGAAATAGAAAGATATACTCCACAAGTGGAGCAAGAAAACAAGATCAATGTAAGATCCTGAACCTCATCAAGGAGAGGCAGGTCAAGCTACCTTGATGAATAAAACCCCGTTTATATCATTCCATAATCGATTACTTCTATGTCTCAACTTTGTCTTCTAATTCTGTAATTAATTATGATTGGCTATGATTTACCCATTGAATTATTTCGATTGATTTGCTTGGAGAGTAATCGATAATTTTCCACCAAACAATGTTGGCAACATGTTTTTCTTTTATGCTTGTTAATTACTGGATGTTAAATGAGAGATTTTGTTGTAGGGCTATAGTAATTCTTTTGTAATGTACTTCCTCAGGAACTTCAACCTAAAAGACAAATACCACTTTTATTACTTTTATTTGTTTTCTTTAGTTACTGCTCCCTATTTAGTGAATGTTCTTTCTGGTTCGAGCCCTGGAACAGAAAAACTCTTGTTAGGAGCGCTTTTCCCTATAATGGGCCCTATGCGGCGCTATTAGATTAATCGAGTCAATGTACGATATATCATATGGTTATACTAACAAAAAAAAAGGTCCTTTAGAATGCTTATTTGGTGCAGAATTTTGGGTACAACAGTTTGTAATCATGTTTCTCACATGGAGAAAAGAATAGGGTTAAAAGCATATTGACAAGCTACAAAATAACTCCACTTTTAATGGATGTGACTTTTTTGTCCAAATGTCTATGTTTGCAACAAATTATATGTGATACAAAAATAAATTGTAATTACAAAATAAATATGAAAAAACATAATTTTATTAATAAAATAATTATGGGTACAATCCTGTTTCTCCCTTGATTCTTCTCTCCTGATAATTTTCCTGATCCGAGGACTGAAGCAGCGTATTTCTTGAATGTAAGGATGATGCAGAGCTCCTGGATGTATTTGATCTCCGACTTCTTGAACTATTTCATTGTCAAGAAGTATCCTACCATATTTTGGTCTCTTTGTAAGTATCCCGTGAGTTTATGTAATTTTTTAGACCCTTCTTCAAGGGAATATGTATCCCTTTATATAGGTGTGAGTTAGACTTTAGGGTAGAGTAACCTCCAAGAAACCCTAATAGACTTCTAATAGACTCCTTGAATTTTTAGAGTCCTGTAGTATCTTTAATTTAGGATTTGACTTGATCCTTTAAAATTTCGATACCTATATTCTAGAAATTCAAATTAAAGTACTTTTTTCACATTTATCAAATTGGTTATACATGCATCACAATCATTCCATATATCGTCCTTGTTACAAAGAAACAAGTCCTAAATTTTCCTTAGGGGGTTGAACTATTGGTAAGAATAGAGCTGTGCGTGATGTGTGAGTTAGGCAAACATCGCAGATTCCTGCGGTCTGCAGCAAGTAAAAACTTGGTATTTAAAGTGAAAATGGGTAAAAGGACGATCTCATTATCCATAAAATTTTATCGTAAATAATAAAAATTTTTCTACACGTTTAATTTATGATCCAAGAATTTAGGAATATTGGTTTTAGAGCCTGTTTGGATGGGCTTAAAAGCTGATCAAACCAGCTTTTAAGTTATTTTTTAGCTTATTGAGGTTTCGTTGGCAAACTTAAAATCTGCTTAAAAGTCAAATGCTTTTAAGCAAAAAGTCCAAATTAAGCCAAAAGTGAGAAGTTGGGTAATCCCAACTTTTTTTTTTTAGCTTAAAAGCCACCTTCTTTGATCAAGTATTTTACATTGCTATCCCTATACTTATGTATAATTTCCAAAATACCCCAATTTTTTCCTTTTCTCCTTTCCTCCTCCATTTTCAATTCCAAATTCCATAATCTTTTCTTTTTTCTCCTTTACTTTGCCACTTCCAATTTGTGCCTTCCAAATTCCAACTCTGCCGAACTCTTTTGTTTTGGATTCATGGGAGTGAAAAATCAACAATGCTTTGTTCTTTGCAGAGTTATCCATTTCCTTTCTTGTGGCGGGTGATTTTGGGTGGGGAAAATGAAGCTTTTAACTGAGACAACAATTAATTTATATTTGAACTAAATTAAAATTAATTTTAGTTAATAATATGTGTTTCTTCCGGGAAATAGAGCTTAGCAATCAGCTTGATTTGAGAATCTACACCTATTCATTTGTTTTGGGCATTTAAGTTATTTTAATATAAAAAGTGCTTATGAATACATTTTTTCCAAACACATCAACCGCTTATTTTCAGTTCTAACACCTTTATTCAAATACATAACTGTTTATTTAAAAATTAAGCTGAAGCACATAAAAAATATTTTTAAGCACTTGATGCTTAAAAATTACTTAAATTAAGCCAATCCAAACGGGGTCTTAGTCGTCCCTGAATTGACGGTTATCTTGCCTATCCATTGTTAATTTTATTTACATCAAATCAAATTATTTAACTAAAGTAGTTAAGAATTAAAACAACAATGTATATCGATTACATGGTTAAGTGAATGCATATCAATTACATATATTTATTAGTTAGAGTGTAAACATGAGTGTAATTAAGTTTTTACCCCTCGTCAGTTTCAACCCTTTCTCTTCAGGAATAAAAAAAAATTTACTTCCACTTGGTAATTATACCAAATCAATAAATACTTGATATATATTTGTATATAATTTTTTTCTCAAATCTTATTTTTTCACCTAAACCCTGGTAACTTAAAGTAAAAGAAAATATACATTAGCATGTTGTATGCATTAGCTCCGGATACACGATGTAAAATGACATTTTATGCATAACAATCAAAAGTATGATAAACATTGAGTTCCTAAAAATGATCTTTTAGCTTGAGTTTGAAAATTATTTGCAGGAATCGCAATTACAAGTTTTAATTATCTATTCTAAATGTGATTAATAGAATATAATTTTAAAAATAATATCAAAGTAATCGAACCATGCAAACTGAAAGCAAAAAGTAAAAATCGAACCATACAAAATTTGTTTTAATATGATATTGATACCACATTTTCAAATACCAAAAACTAAAATTATCGAATTGATTTTTTTTTAAAATTGTACCGTAAATTAAAGAGATAAATGTATTGCTTGATAATTATACGTACCTACGTTAATTTTTATAGCAAAATGATATCTCCTTTTCATGACAAGTGTTCGGGATTTTTTTTTTAATCCAAAAAGAATTTATTACTTAATTTTAAATTCTCAAAAAACATAAGAAAAATCACAGGCAAGTCTAATTACAAAAAGGGTTAAAAAGACAAGGATGATCATATAATATTTTTGGTAATAAATAAGATATTACTAAATATAAAATCTACTTCAAACCCAAATCTGTAAAAAAAACAGATTTTATCATATAGGATTCTTCATAAACAGAGTCTATCACGTGTTTAATTTGTAATCTTATTCCTTTTTTGAGTATAATTACAGAGTTTATCTTTAAATGCTATTTTTTTCTTTTAATTTAATTACCCAGTTGCAATGTGCTCGGTGGAGTTGTATTCACAAAAAAAAATTCAATAAGAGGGACTAGACCTTACGTCAGAAAATACAACTTGGTGATTCCATCACCCAAAAAACAGAAGGAGATAAGTACAGAGGGTTCTTCTTCTGGACATCAAAATATATATCTTAACTAACAAAAAAACTAGCTTTGTCATATTTGGTTATGGCATTTGCCACTTATCTAAAAGAAAGTAGCCTTTAGATATGAGTTGACAGTCATACGGTTGCCCGAGGTAGAAGCCAACTTCGCAAGACAATCTGCAACTTGATTGCCTTCTCTAAATAATGGTTCACCCTCACATTAGCTTCTTGTGTGATGCTCAGCATTCTATCAATCACTTGCTTGATTTTTAAATTGTTGGTGTCCCTATTTATCAGCATGTTTGTAATCACAATGGATCATCGAGTTCGAGAATAAAATTAGTGTAATCTTGTAGTTTGCACCATTTTATTCCAAACTCTGCAGCAAGTGCTTTCGCGATATTGTTATTGTCACATTGAACAACCATCGAGAATGCCATGATTAGATCACCATGGCTATCTCTTACGATATCTCCTATTCCAGCTTTGTTTCTTTCTCTGATGTAGCTATCGTCAGTATTAACTTTGATACTTCTATGATTTGGTGTCGACCATAGAACTTGTTTCCAACTTTGAGTTGGTTTCAATCTTTCACTTCTCTAGCAGAGTGCTGGCCAAAGGTGCTGGTTGTCTCAATTTGGTATAAGTTTCAAGATGGCAACTTTAATATTCTAGATTGCTTGATGCATCATTATATAGAGTTGGAACTTCTTCTGGTTACCATATTTGCTCGATGTCCACTGTTTCCATATTTTCCAATATATTATTATTGGAGCTATTTGTAAGATCAAGTTGTGCACCCTGTTCTTGGAGCATGTTTACCGCCACTTTTGAATGTGCCCAACACAGGATCCATTTGATGCTTTATCCCCAGTAGATTGTCAATTATATTCTATGTGAATTTTGCTGCATCGCTTCCATTGAAAACATGTTCCATTGTTACAACCTGCGGCAAAGTACAACAAGAACATCTAGAGGCAATGTTACTGCCAAATTTTCCAGTAATATCATCAAAATGTAATCTCCTTTTAATTAACCTCCAGGATAGAAAGGAGATTTTAAAAGGTATAGAATTATGCGAAACCTTACTAATGAAATTATTTTTTGCCTTTTCATTCTCACAGAATGCCAAGCCGAGTTATTATTGAAATGGCCATCCTCGGCTATATTCCAAATTGGGAAGTCGTTGAAATTTCGATTTCCAATATCAACATTGGTAACAGTTTCCAAAGGTGAGTAGGAATTATGTCTGCTAATTTGTTGGTGTCCCATGCTCCATCATGAATAAGGTTGTTAACAAGCAGCTTTGAAGATTTAGTAGGTCCCTGAATAACCTTGGCCAATGCACCTTTGTCAGTCCACTTATCCCACCAAAAATTAGAGTTGCCTGCTTGGATTTTTCAAACAATATTTAGCTCATCTTTGATCTTTGCTTTCATCATATTTTTCCAAATGTGAGAGTCAAAGGATGTAGGAACTTTAGTAACTAAGTGAACTCTTTTGCAATATTTAGCTTTAAGGAAATTGTTCCAAAGAGATGGTTGTGCCCTGAATCTCCACTATCTTTTCAGAGTGAAAGTCTATGTGATATTTTCCATTCTCCTTACCCCAACTCCTCCCTTCCTTAGGTAGATAGAGTCTATTCTAGATAGTTCAGTAATAGTTGTTCTTTCCTTCAGAGGACCCCCAGAAAAAATTATTGAAATATTTTTCCATAAGCTTGATCATGGCTTTAGGTGGATTCATAGCAGATAGTATATGAGTAAGGAGGGACTGAAGAACATGTTTGATTAAGACCATCTTCTCCCCATATGATAGCATCTTCCTCTGCCAACTATTAGGTCTTTTCACAATCTTGGCTAACATGCCATCAAATAGGTTGATTTTCTTCCTGCCATGATATATTGGACATCTAAGATAATTAAAAGGAAAGCACTTGCCCATGAATCCAGAAGCTCTTCTGATTCTGTTAATTCTACTAGCAGAGGTGTTTGGTACAGTAACAAAGAAACTATTGTCATTATTCACTTTTTTGGCTCGATGCTTTTTCATACCTTCTTATGTGACTCATAATGAGTTTGTTAGATTTCTTGTCTCCTTGAGTAAATATCATAATGTCGCCAGCATAGGCAAGGTGCGTAATGATAGGACCTCTTCGATCTATACTAAATGGCATGAAGTTGTCATGTGTGCAAGTTTGTTTAAGGATCTGAAAAGTACCTCAGCGCCAATAATAAACAAGGAAGGAGATAGCGGGTCACCTTGTTTGAGACCTTGCGATAATATAACGATGCCTTTTCTAGTACCATTAATCATGATAGAATACCATACTTCATTTACCAATCTCCAGAAGTGTCACGACCCCAATTCCGGTCGTGATGGCGCCCAACATAATGCTAGGCAAGCCTGACCATTTGAACACTCTCAACCCAAGTACAAAACTCTTTACCAATTAATAGAGTTAAATTATCAGTTAAGCATGATTCCAATATGTGATAACAGATAAAAGCAGTGCGGAAAACCATAACAATGCCAATACAGCTCCCAACAGATCTGGTGTCACGAGTCTAGAGCCTCCACATACAACTGAGTAGCAACCTATACATATAAAAGTCTAAAATGCGGAAACAAAGGGGATAAGGGGAGGAATCAGGTTCTGCGGACGCCATGCAGCTACCTCAATAACTACGGTGTAAAATCTGGGAAAAAGCAAAGCACTCTACTGAGCCTCCAGGATACCTGTATCTGCACACATGGTGCAGGGAGTAAAGTGAGTACTCCGACTCAGTGAGTAATAGCAATAAATAATGACTGAAGATAAGAAAACTCGTAAAAACACTACACAGTTCTATATCAAAACAGTAAGTGTAGTAAACAACGGTTAAATGAAGAAGAACAGGTGAATATCCCTCAAACCAGCACACAGTTCATTTACACCTTTCGATGTCCGATAATTTACCCGTATTGCTACGGCGTGCAGCCCGATCCGTACAATATACTGCTGCGACGTGTAGCCCGATCTCTCTCTCTCTCTCTCTCTCTCTCTCTATATATATATATATATATATATATATATATATATATATATATATATATATATATATATATATATATATATATATA
>MU690157.1:64486-90854 GCA_026770625.1 Nicotiana glauca
CAATTTCTAAAGCCGGTTCAAATTGTGTTTAACAGTTAAGAACATGACTGAGAGTATGATTTCAACAAGTAAAGTGAGGTCAACTAGTACAACATACCCCCTAAGGGTTCTACAGATCGGCATAAGGCCCCAAACATGGCAACTAGCCCAAAATATACTGATATTAATTAAGTCTCAGTCAAAAATACAGTAGAGTCATCAATCGGGATGGACCGAGTCCGAATCCCCAACAGTAACAAACCCCACACTACTCATACAACGCGTGTCTCGTCTCGCCACGAGTTCATAAATATCAAGTTTACCAAAATCGGAGCTCAAATGCCCCCTCAAATCCCAAATTTTCATTTCAAAAGTCAACCCTCAGTTCTTCCAATTTTACCCAAATTTCCATGAATTTACAGGTTGATTCTTCAATAAAATGATGTTTCTAGGCCATAGGACTCACCTCCAATCAATTTCCGTCGAAACCCTCTTTAATTTCTACCAAAAAGCTCTCAAGGTGCTCAATAATGGAGGAAAATGGACGAAGCTTCGCGGATGAAATAATATAAAACCCTTCTGCCTAGGTGTATTTTTACCCTATGCGAACGCGGTCAACACCCCCGCGTTCGCGATGACCAAAAAATGTTGACCATAAATTATCTCTACGCGAACGCGGCTCCCAGCCCGTGAACGCGACCCTTCAGGACCTCCAACTACACGAACGCGTTCCTATAGTCGAGATCGCGATGAACAAATACCCAGGGCCCTTACTTCCTTCTATGCGAACCCGTGATACCAAACGCGAACATGAAACTTCGCCTTTCAGAACTACGCGAATGCGACCAAGGAGACGCAAATGCAAAGACCAAATTTCAGGCCCCTCAAATTCCCTCTATGCGTTCGCGACTCTCCCACGCGAACGCGAAGAGCAACTCTCTGCAACACCAACAGTTGAAAACCTGCTACCTTTAGAGACCAAAAATGGTCCGATTGACCACCCGAAATCACCCCGAGGCCCCCGAGACCTCAACCAAAAGCACCAACATATCATAAAACATTATTCAAACTTGTTCCAATCTTCAAAACACATCAAACAACGCTAAAACCATTAAATCACATCGGATTCAAGCCTAAGTTTCTTCAAAACTTCCGAAATACGCATTTGATCAAAAACCCGACCAAAACACCTTCGAATGAACTAAAATTTTGCACACACATCCAAAATCACCTAACGGAACTACTGCAACTCTCGGAATTTCATTTCGACCTCCATATCAAAATCTCACCTACCAACCGAAATTCGCCAAAATACTAATTTCGCCAATTCAAGCCTAATTCTACACCGGACCTCCAAAATCAATTCCGATCGCACTCATAAGTCACAAATCATCCCCCAAAGCTAACCAAATCACCGGAAATCACATCCGAGCTCTCTAACTAAATAGTCAACTTCTAGTTGACTTTTTCAAAACAAGCCTTCCTTAAAGAGACTAAGTGTCTCATTTCCATCTAAAACCAATCCAATTAGACACGATCATCTCAAATACCGATAATGAAGCATAAAGAAACATAAGATTAGGGAAACAGGGCGGTAACTCACGTGACGATGGGCCGGGACATCACATCCTCCCCAACTAAAATAAATGCTCATCCTCGAGCGGGTCAAGAAACATACCTGGAGCCTCAAATAAGTGAGGATATCTGCTCCACATCTCCCGCTCGGTCTCCCAAGTAGCCTCCTCCACGGGCCGACCTCTCCACTGCACCTTCACTGAAGCTATCTCCTTTGATCTCAACTTTCGAACCTGACGCCCCAAAATAGCCACTGGCTCCACATCATATGTCGGATCATCATCCAACTGAACCGTGATGAAGTCTAATACATGAGACGGGTCCCCAACATACTTCCAGAGCATAGATACATGAATTACCGGATGCACACTTAACAAGCTGGGTGGTAAAGCAAGCTCATAAGCCACCTCCCCAATCCTCCTAAGTACCTCAAAAGGCCCAATGAACCGCGGACTCAGCTTCCCTTTCTTCCCAAACTGCATAACACCCTTCATGGGCGAAACCTTCAGCAAGACCTTCTCACCTACCATATAGGACACATCCCGAACCTTCCGGTAAGCATAACTCTTCTGACGTAACTATGCTGTACGAAGCCTCTCCTAAATCAGCTTCACCTTCTCTAAGGCATCCTGAACCATCTCTGTCCCCAATAACCTAGCCTCCCCAGGCTCGAACCATCCAACTGTAGATCTACACCGCCTCATACGGAGCTATCTTAATACTCGACTGATAGTTGTTGTTGTAGGAAAACTCTACAAGCGGCAAAAAATCATCCCATGAACCCCCAAAATCAATAGCACAGGATCGCAACATATCCTCCAATATCTGAATAGTGCGCTCGGACTGCCCGTCTGTCTGAGGATGGAATGTTGTGCTTAACTCTACATGTGTACCCAACTCCCGCTGAAATGTCCTCCAGAACTGAGTACCCCTATATGAGATAATAGACACTTGAACCCCATGAAATCGGACAATCTCCCGGATAAAGATCCCTGCCAGCCGCTCCAAAAAATAAGTAGTACATACTGGAATGAAGTGCGTGAACTTGGTCAGCCGATCCACAATCACCCAAATCGAATCGAAGTTCTTCAAAGTCCGAGGGAGACCACTCACAAAGTCCATAGTAATCCTCTCCTACTTCCACTCGGGAATAATCATCTGCTGAAGTACATCGCCCAGTCTCTGATGCTCGTACTTGACCTGCTGACAGTTGAGACCGATCTACAAACCCCACTATATCCTTCTTCATCCTCCTCCACCAGTAGTGCTGTCTCAAATCCTGATACATCTTCATGGCACCTGGATGGATAAAATATCGTGAGCTGTGGGCCTCCTCCAATATCAAATGCCGGAGCCCATCCACATTAGGCACTCAAATCCGGCCCTGCATCCTCAACACACCATCACTATCAATAGTCACATCCCGGTCATTATCATGCTGAACCCTGTCCTTAAGGACAAGCAAATATGGATCATCATACTGGCGCTCTCTGATGTGGTCATAAAAGGAAGACCGAGAAAAAACGCAAGCCAACACTCGACTAGGCTCTGAAATATCTAACCTCACCATCCGATTGGTCAAGGCTTGGACATCAACTGCAAATGGCCGCTCCCCAACTGGAATGTATGCCAGGCTACCCATACTAACCGCCTTCTGGCTCAAATCATCGACCACCACATTGGCTTTCCCCGGGTGATACAGAATGGTGATATCGTAGTCCTTGAGTAACTCTAGCCACCTTCGCTGCCTCAAATTAAGATCTTTTTGCTTGAATAGATGCTGAAGAATGAAATGATCGGTGAATACCTCACAGGATACTCCATACAAATAGTGCCTCCAAATCTTCAAAGCATGAACTATAGCAGCCAACTCCAAATCATGTATAGGGTAGTTCTTCTCGTGGGGCTACAATTGACGAGAAGCATATGCAATAACTCTACCCTCCTGCATTAACACACATCCGATCCCAACTCTCGAAGCATTACAATACACAGTGTAAGAACCTAAAGCTGATGGCAATACCAACACTAGAGCCGTGGTCAAAGCTGTCTTGAGCTTTTGAAAGCTCTCCTCGCACTCATCCGACCACACAAATGGAGCATCCTTCTGAGTCAACCTGGTCAAGGGCGATGCAATAGAGGAAAATTCCTGAACAAACCGGCAATAATACCCTGCCAACCCAAGGAAACTACGAATCTCCGTGGCTGAGGTCGGTCTAGGAACCGCCTCTATCTTCTTCAGGTCGACCTGAATACCCTCGCTAGACACCACGTGTCCCAAGAAAGCCACTGACCCAAGCCAAAACTCACACTTGGAAAACTTTGCATAAAGCTTCTCCTCCCTCAATCTCTGTAATACTACTCACAAATGCTGAGCGTGCTCCTCCTGGCTACGTGAGTACACCAATATATCATCAATAAAAACAATCACGAATGAATCTAGATATGGCCGAAATACACTGTTCATCAAGTGCATGAACGTGGCTGGGGCATTGGTCAGCCCAAAAGACATAACAAGAAACTCATAGTGCCCATATCTAGTCCTGAAAGCCGTCTTCATAATATCTAAATCCTTGATCTTCAGCTGGTGATACCCTGATCGGAGATCAATCTTGGAGAACACCCTCACCCCCTGAAGCTGGTCAAACAAATCATCAATGTGGGGTAGAGGATACTTGTTCTTCACCATTACTTTGTTCTTGCCTGTAGTCAATGCACATTCTCATTGTGCCATCTTTCTTCTTCACAAATAGGACCGGTTCTCCCCACGGTGATACACTCGGATGAATGAAACACTTATCTAGGAGTTCCTGAAGCTGCTCCTTCAACTCTTTCAACTCTGCTGGTGCCATACAATAGGGAGGAATAGAAATGGGCTGAGTGCCCGACACCAGGTCAATACCAAAGTCAATATCCCTGTCCGGCGGCATGCCCGACAGGTCTGCAGGGAACACATTAGGGAATTCCCTCACAACAGGAACAGAATCAAGACTGGGAGTCTCAGCTCCCACATCCCTCGCAAAAGCCAAATATGATAGACAACCTTTCCCAACCATCCACTGGGCCTTTAGGAAATAAATCACCCTGCTAAGCACATAGTTAGTCATACCACGCCACTCGATCCTCGAAATACCCGGTATAGCCAATGTGACTGTCTTAGCATGACAGTCCAGGATAGCATGACATAGAGATAACCAGTCCATGCACAGAATAACATCAAAATCTACCATGCTTAATAGCAATAGGTCAACTCGGGTCTCCACACCCCCAATAGTCACTAAACACGATCGATATACATGGTCTACAATAATAGTATCACCCACCGGGGTAGATACATGAATAAGTAAAGCAAGACACCCCCGGGTCGTACCCAAATGATAAGCAAAATAAGAAGACACATAGGAATAGGTGGAACCGGGATCAAATAAAATGGAGGCATCCCTGTGGCAGACTGAAATAATACATGTGATAACAGCATCCGAGGCAATAACATCTGACCTGCCCTAAAGAGCATAGAAGCGGGCCTAACCACCGCCCGATCGGCCTCCCCCTCTGGGGAGACCCCTGACTGCTAGTTCCTTACCCCTAGCTGGCGGGGCGCGTGCTGAAGATACTGGGCCAGAAGATGAGGGCTGACCCCTCTACTGAGATGAACTAGCTACACGACGAGGACACTCGTAGCTACTCCCGGGTTCTGGGAACTGGGACTGAAGGGAACCCCTCGCGCCATAGTGGCTAGCAGATGCACTCGGCTTGGATGAACCCTGAACAGATGGGGAATGAGACGAACTCTGTGCTGGAAGTGCACTGAGAGATGGCTGACTCTGTGTAAGAGCCCTGATAACCCTGACTAGAAGATCCACCACAATACTCAGGTCTAGCTGACTGTGTGGGCCTGAAAGAGAGTCCTTGGACCTGCTGAAACTGGCCCCTCGAAAGAGCGCCACTATGACTACCAAAACCTCGAGGCCTCTTGGCCTCCCTCTCCTCACGATCCAGGCGACGGACTGACTCAATATCCCGAGCTATATCCAACACCACCTCAAAGGTAGCACCCATCACTCACTCTCTAGTCATATGAATTCGAAGAGGGTAATGGAGACCATCAACAAACCTCCAGATATGCTCACGGTCCGTCGAGACCAACCAAGCTGCATGTCGAGATAACTGAGAAAATCTTATCTCATACTGCGTCACTGATATCTCTCCCTGCTTTAGTCCCTCAAACTATCTGCGCAGCTCCTTTCTACGGGACTACGATATATACTTATCCAAAAAGAGAGTGGAGAACTGTTGCCAAGTCAAAGGTGCTGCACCAACCGGCCTACGCTGCTCATATGCCTCCCACCAGGTGAAGGCCGCTCCAGTAAACTGAAATGTAGTGAAAGACACACCGCTGGTCTCAAGAATCCCCGTTGTGCGGAGTATCCGCTGACATCTATCAAGAAAACCCTGGGCATCCTCTCCCCCAGCTACACTAGATGTCGGAGGCTGGAGTCTACCAAACCACTTGAGGCAACGCTGCTCGTCCTCGGGCATAACTGGAACCCTGTACTCTTGAGCTAGTACCACTGGCTGAGGTAGAGGTGCCTCTGGAGTCTGTAACCCCTGAAATCCCTGTAATCCCTGCTCAGGTGTGCGAGCAGCGGGGGTCTGATTGCCTCCCCTGCCTGTGAAGTAGCCACTGTTGCTGTGGTGGCTGAGACAACCTGAGCCAGACCCGTACAAACTGTCAATATCTGGACCAACGTCTCCTGGAGACCCGGTATCACAATGGGCACAACTGGTGCCTGAACTGGTGCTGCTGGAGCTTGGTCCTGAGCTGGGGCAACTAAAGGATCCACAAGTGCTGCCCCTATTGCTCTGCCTCTACCACGACCATTACCACGACCTCTAGTAGCCTCAGTGGGTGGTACCGGTAGTAGTCCGCCACGTCCGGTAGCTAGTGTCCTCACCATCTATGAGGAAATAAAATAAAGAGAAGTTTAGTATTCGGACCAACAAGTTCGCACGACAAGATTTCAAGAATGTGGAATTTTTTCCTAAAGGTTCTGCAGCCTCCCGAGGATAAGTACAAACGTCTCCGTACCGATCCGCGAGACTCTACTAAACCGGCTCATGACTCGCGAGACCTAGTAACCTAGGCTCTGATACCAACTTGTCACGACCCCAATCCCGCTCGTGATGGCGCCCAACATAATGCTAGGCAAGCCCGACCATTTGAACACTCTCAACCCAAGTACGAAACTCTTTACCAATTAATAGAGTTAAATTATCAGTTAAGCATGATTCCAATCTGTGATAATAGATAAAAGCAGTGCGAAAAACCATAACAATGCCAATACAGCTCCCAACAGATCTGGTTTCACGAGTCTAGAGCCTCTACATACAACCGAGTAGCAACCTATACATATAAAAGTCTAAAATGCGAAAACAAAGGGGATAAGGGGAGGAATCGAGTCCTGCGGACGCCATGCAGCTACCTCGATAACTCCGGTGTCAAATCTGGGCAACAGCAAAGCACTCTACTGAGCCTCTAGGATACCTGTATCTGCACACATGGTGCAGGGAGTAAAGTGTGTACTCCGACTCAGTGAGTAATAGCAATAAATAACGACTGAAGATAAGAAAACTCGTGAAAACACTACACAGTTCTATATCAAAATAGTAACTGTAGTAAAAAATTGTTAAATGAAGAAGAACATGTGAATATCTCTTAAACCAGCACACAATTCATTTACTCCTCTCGATGTTCGGTAATTTATCCGAACTGCTGCGGCGTGCAGCCCGATCCATATATATATATATATATATATATATATATATATATATATATATATATATATATATATATATATATATATATATAAACTGCTGCGGCGTGCGACCCGATCCAATAATAATAGTCGACTGCACTCACTGGGGGTGTGCAGACTCCGGAGGGGCTCCTACAGCCCAAGCGCTATAATACTGCAGCGTGCAGTCCGATCCATATAATATATTTCACTGCGGCGTGCAGTCCGATCCATATAATATACTACTGCAGCGTGCCGTCCGATCCATATAATATAATACTACGGCGTGCAGTCCTATCCATACATGTATATGTATATACTATTGTGGCATGTAGCCCGATCCGGTATATATCAAATACCCTCACTATGGGGTCCTTGACCGCTCTCAGTCAATATAAACTTGTCCTCTCGGGCCTACTCAGCTAAGACAGGGTTTCCAACCCCAAGTATTCCTCATTTTGATTGCCAATTTCTAAAGCCGGTTTATATTGTGTTTAACAGTTATGAACATGATTGAGAGTATGATTTCAACAAGTAAAGTGAGTTCAACCAGTACAACATATCCTCTAAGGGTTCTACAGATCGGCACAAGGCCCCAAACATGGCAACTAGCCCAAAATATACTCATATTAATTAAGTCTCAGTCAAAAAATAGTAGAGTCATCAATCAAGATGGACCGAGTCTGAATCCCCAGTAGTAACAAACCCCACGCTACTCATACAGCGCGTGTCTTATCTCAATATAGCACAACGTAGTGCAAAATCCGAGGTTTCAAACCCTTAGAACATCATTTATAACATAACTCACCTCAAGCCAATCGAAATCCTAGCTCCCCTTGTGCTTTCCTCGCAAATCAACCTCCTCGTGCATAGAATCTGGTCAAAACCACAAGGAATACATCACAATAAGCTAAAGGAACATAACCAAATCGAAAAGACTCGAAAATTATCAAAAATCACGAAGTTGGCAAAACCCGAGCCCCGGGCCCACTTCTCAAAAAATTACAAAATTCACATCACCGGATTCCTCGTCTCGCTACAAGTTCATACATATCAAGTTTACCAAAATCGGAGCTCAAATGCCCCCTTAATTCCCAAATTTTTATTTCAAAAGTCAAGCCCTAATTCTTCCAATTTTACCCCAATTTCCATGAATTTACAGGTTGATTCTTCAATAAAATGATGTTTCTAGGCCATAGGACTCACCTCCAATCAATTTCCGTTGAAACCCTCTTCAATTTCTACCAAAAAGTTCTCAAGGTACTTAACAATGGAGGAAAATGGACCAAGCTTCGCGGATGAAATAATATAAAACCCTTCTGCCCAGGTGTATTTTTACCCTATGTGAACGTGGCCAACACTCCCGCATTCGCGATGACCAGAAAATGTTGACCATAAATTATCCCTACGCGAACGCGGCTCCCAGCCCGCAAACATGACCTTTCAGGACCTCCAATTACGCGAACGCGTCCCTATAGCTGCGATCGCGATGAACAAACACCCAAGGCCCTCATTTCCTTCTATGCGAACGCGTGATACCAAACACGAACGCAAAGCTTCGCCTTTCAGAGCTACGCGAACGCGACCAAGGAGAAGCGAACGCAAAGACCAAGTTTTAGGCCCCTCAAATTCCCTCTATGCGTTTGCGACTCTCCCACGCGAACGCGAAGAGCAACTCTCCGCAACACCAACATCTGAAAACCTACTACCTTTAGAGTCCAAAAATGGTCCGATTGACCACCCGAAATCACCCCGAAGCCTCCGGGACCTCAACCAAAAGCACCAACAAATCCTAAAATATTATTCAAACTTTTTTCAATCTTCAAAATGCATCAAACAATGCTAAAACTATTAAATCACATTGGATTCAAGCCTAAGTTTCTTCAAAACTTTCGAAATACGTATTTGATAAAAAATCCGACCAAAACATCTCTGAATGACCTGAAATTTTTTACACACATCCAAAATAACCTAACGGAACTACTGCAACTCTCGGAACTCCATTTCGACCTCTGGATCAAAATCTCACCTGCCAACCGGAATTCGCCAAAATACTAACTTCGCCAATTCAAGCCTAATTCTACACCGGACCTCCAAAATCAATTCCGATCGCACTCCTAAGTCACAAATCATCCTCCGAAGCTAACTGAATCACCGAAAATCATATCTGAGCCCTCTAACTAAATAGTCAACTTTTAGTTGACTTTTTCAAAACAAGCCTTCCTTAAAGAGACTAAGTGTCTCATTTCCATCTAAAACCAATCCAATTCGACATGATCATCTTAAATACTGATAATGAAGCATAGAAAAACATAAGATGAGGGAAACGGGGCGGTAACTCACTTGACGATGGGCTGGGTCGTCACAAGAAGATATCAATCCAAACTTCCAAAAATCCAAATTTCCTCATGACCACCATTAAAAAATTCCAAGACATTCTATCATAGGCTTTAACCATAAACTCAATAACCACATTAACTTAATTGTTGTTTTGCTTTATATTATGAACAATTTCTTGTGCTAATTGTACATTTTCTGTAATCATCCTGCTTTGACAGAACTACTCTGATTATCAGAGATTAGTTTCTCTACCATAAGATTCAGCCTTCTGGATAGAATCTTAGAAATAATTTTGCTGGTGAAGTTGCTCAAACTAATGGGCCTGAACTCTGAGAAGCTTGTTGGGGAATCGACTTTGGGAATGAGAATGAGGTATGTGTGAGCATATAATTTTGGTCATGACTTTTCCGTTGAAGAAATTCTGCACAAAGTATATTATGCCATACTTGATAATATTTCAGCACTTTTGATAAAAAGTACCGTTAAAACCATCCGGGCCAGCTGCACTTGAAGCATTCATACTAAAGACAACGTTTCTAATTTCCTCATCATCTGGAATAGCATTTACAAGATCATTATCTTCCTCAGTGATACAACTTGAGATACAATTAAGAATATCTTGATCCCTGAATTGATGTTGGAGATTGAAGAGGTGCTGAAACTGATTAACATCTACTTAGTAATTTTATCATCTCCTTGGACCCATGTGCCTCTGTGATCCTTGATTCTGTGAAGTTGAAGTCTGCTTCTTCTGTTTTTAATTAAGCTATGGAAGTATTAATGTTATTCTCCCCCTCGCCAAACCATTTTTGTTGAGCTTTCTGTCTTAGAAGAGCATCTTGCATACCCAACCACTTAATATATTCAGTTTGCCCCTTATTGAGCTATTCTCTGGATTGATCAGTGTTATTAATAGTGTCCAACTCTTCTAGATTTAGTATTTTAGCTTCCAGGTGTTGACTTGGTCAAAAACATTTCCAATAACTTCTTTCGACCATTGAGTGAGCTCCTTACCAAGGAGCTTCAATTTCTGTTGTAGCCTCCACATGGAATTTCCAGGAATATGTGTGCGCCAAACCTCTTCCACCAGTTTCATGAATGATGGTTTCTCTGCCTAGAAGTCAAGTAATTTAAAATATTTGATATCAGCTTGAAGGTCCTTCTGACCCTTAATGAGAAGTGGCCTATGGTCTGAGCCAGTCCTAGCAAGGTGTCTGGCCATGTTACTCTGGAATAGCTGGGATCATAGATCATTAACAAAAACTCTGTCGAGTCTCTTCCAAATCCTTTTCCTAGATTTCCAGTTCTGCGACCTTCACAATTATTCATACAGGTACTAAACTCAAAACTTTTGTGCATTCTATGAGGATTTCCCCATTTCTTCTCATTTGGATCCAATATGACATCGAATTCACCCCCAATGCACCAAGGACCTTTGATTTATGTGTGAATATTTTCCAAAGTAATCCAAAGATCTATCCTTTCAGTAGTAGTGCATTTTGCATATACTGATGTGAGGTATATATAAAGGTGTTTAACGGGTGGGCCTGACCGGGCCGGGTTGAGGAAAAAGTTGATCGGCCGATTTTCAATCTGGGCCAGTTACCGATTTTTTCAAATCGGGCTTAACCAATCTGGGTCCATCCGGGTAAAAAATTAACCGGAACGGTTATGAGTCCAAGAGGTCGGGCCGAGCCGGGTTAATATTTTTTTTGCATTTTGTATAACTATCGTAATTTATATTAATATAAAGTAAAAATATAAAATAAAATAAACAATCTTATAAAAAGAGTGTTTGAATAAAATTATGCAAAGGCTTTAAAATCTTATATTTGAAATTTTGAATATTTCATTAAGAAATTAAGATAATAGAATACTATGAATATGGAAAAAAATTGCACTTATAATTTGCAAGTGTTTTTTTTATCAAACTTACAAATTAAAGTTTATATTTAATAACAAGTAAATTAACGAGAAAAGAGTAAATTCAAAGGTTTTGTATTGCCTTAGTAAGCTCTTCATAATCAATATGAACTTCTTGGCCATCTGCTGGAGTGTTAAATTCAGATGGGTTACCATGTATTAGTATATCTCCAAGTTCCTCGTCTTCTGGTCTATCAACATCTTCACGTCCCTGATTTCTTCATTTCGATCTAATCCAATCTCTGAAATATACTAAAACTTCCAAAGCATTTCTTTTCTATGAGTGACAGGTGTCTCCTAGTTGTTGTCTTGCTTGACTAAATGCACTCTCTGATGCAATAGTTGAAATTGGCACATTCAGCACGTCCCGAGCCTTAACGGAAAGAATAGGAAATTGCTTTTCATTCTCATGCCACAATGCCAACGATGAAAATTCCATTATGCGAGGCTCTTTTTGCTTTTGAAAGAAGAATTGAAGTTCATCAATGTTCCTGCTACTGGTTTGAGTGGTAGAAAATATAGACCAAATATTAAAACCATCAAGGCCTTCATCATCATTCATAGTAGTAGATGAAGTAGAAGTGTTACAATGCATAGTGGGATTAACATTGGTTACATTAAGAGCAACATCATCAACTATATTTATATAAGGGCTATATAATTATTGTAAATAATCATTTAGCTTGTTCATACAATAATATATATCTGGGGCTTCAAGTGGTCCAATCTCCATATAAGTATATAAAATATTGATTAATTTGTGACAATAAGACATCTTAATAGAAGGAATTAAAAAAGCACCAATTAAGTAAATAGGAGGAATTAGAAAGAAATATTTTTGAATTTTGCTTGCATTTTTTTCAACAGCATCCTTAGATTTTTCTTTCTTCTTAAATTCAGAGAGAAGAAAAGCAATTTCAGTTATATGTACTAAAGTCATAGTAATAGTAGGGTAATATGCTCCAGAAAACTCAACAGTAGCTGTATGAAATTTATGTAAAAATTTAACAACATAATTAATGGTCTCCCAAGTACTAGTAGTTAACATAAAGTTTGGATCAGTACAATGCGCATTAACAACTTCAGTTATTGGCAATCTATATTTGTAGCAACATTTTAAAAATAATTATGTATAATTTCATCTAGTAACAATTTCATTTAGCATGAATCTGGGGTTAAGGTTATGCTCAGTACACTTATTCTTAAATTCTCTAATTCTAGATTATCGATTATTTCCTTGAATAACACTAATTGCTCTTCTAATATGAGTAATCTTAGTTGAAAATAATTCAAGGCCACTTTTAACAATTAAATTATAAACATGACATGCACACCTAACATGAAAAATTTCGTCAAGTGGTGGTTGCAAATGCAGTCTTAACATTAAAATTGCGGCATTATTGTTAGAAGCATTATCAAAAGACATACACAATACTTTTTTCTTAATATTATAAAATTCAACAACTTTGCAAATAGTAGTACTTATAAACATAAAAGTATGACTTTGATCTTCATCATATTTAAAAGCGATAATATGTTTTTGCATAATAATTATTATCTATCCAATGACATGTAATTGTCAAATAATTATTTTCATTAACAGCATGGTCAAATCAGAAGTAGAGATATCAGATTTACAAGTACTTCTAGGGATACCTTTTAAATAAAGGATTATACATCCTTTGAATATACATAATAAGATATGATGAAGAAGCAAGAGAAAAAGGTAGACAACCCAAAGCAATCATTTTTACCAACTCCTCACGATCTTTTATTTTTTCATATTTCATAAGTCCTCCAGCATTAGGGTTTAGAGTTCCTTGAGTTTTATCTAAATCAAAGCCCCATTCTATAGGATGAGTAATACTTATATGTCTACTAAATGTCCCAATATCCCCTAATTGTCCTCCAGTCTTATGTTTAAAATCCTCTTTACAAAGTTTGCATCTAACTCTATCAGTATTCTCTATTTCGTCAAAAAAATTTCAAACCTTACTTCTTTTTCTCCGATTAGTATCGGGGCGACATGTGGTTTACTACTACCACCACGACCACGACCACGACCCCTGCTACTAACTCCAACAATACTAGGTGTAAGTGGTGTCGCATCTTCAACTTCTAATTCATTATCTGTCACGACTTAGATTTTCCACCATCGGGAGTCGTGATGGTGCCTATTCGTAGAAGCTAGGCAAGCTAAATTTAGTTACTTTTCCTTTAATAAACCAACCTTTTTAACAATCCTTCGATAATAATATTTAAATAATGAAAAGTCAACAATAATAAGCGGAAGTCTTAAATTTAAATAACTAAACAAGATACTGAATTCCAACATAATCTCTACCCAAGAACTGGAGTCACATACTCACGAACATCTAAGAAGTACTAAATACAAAGTCTGAAAGAAACATAAATCTGTTTATCTCGAATACAAGGAGGCAACAGTCTAAAAGAGAGAATAAGAGAGAGACGCCGGGCCTGCGGACGCCTGCAAGGCTAACTCGGATCTCACGATACAAAAAACCTGCTCCCGTGCTAATGCTGTTGCTGCTCGAAACCTGGACCTGTGCAAAAATGCACAGAGTGTAGCATCAGCACAACCGACCCCATGTGCTGGTAAATGTCTNGTAATAGTTAGAAACAAATATCAGGAATAAAGGTAAGTACATCTACAATTTAACTTCTAACAATAACGAATAGACAAGGCAACTTTCATATTCAACTCATCTCGTTGCAGGAGTGCAATCCGATCCCATTTCAATATCACTCGTGGTAGGTGTACCACCCGCTCCCATTTCACTATATCATGTGTGGTAGGCATACCACTCGATCCTATCTCAATATATCATAGGTGATAGGCGTACCACCCGATCCCATTTCAATATATCATGTGTGGTAGGCGTACCACTCGATCCCATCTCAATATATCATGTGTGGTAGGCGTACCACTCGATCCCATCTCAATATATCATGTGTGGTAGGCGTACCACTCGATCCCATATCAATATATCATGTGTGGTAGGCTTACTATATCATGTGGTAGGCATACTACTCGCTCCCATTTCAATATATCATATGGTAGGCGTACCACTCGCTCCCATTTCAATATATCTCGGAAAGGGAGATCCGGCTATAACCGAACTCATTCAATTCCTACTTAACACAATTAATACCATTGCTCAATCATAACAATTGCTTGCTCAGTTTTAAGGTCCTTCAACCAAGTTCTCATAAGCATCATTTAAGAATATAACAATTTAGCAATTTAAGACTCACGGTCATGCTAGACACCAATGTATAGATACTCGTCACCATGCCTATACATCATACTCGATCAATTAACAAGTAGCAAACAAGACTCAACTCCTATTCCCTCAAGCTAGGGTTAAACCAAACACTTACATCAAACTTCAACGGACAACTCAATCCTCAACAATTGCTTTCCCTCTCGAATTCGGCTCCAACTCGACCAAATCTATGCAATAAGGACTTCATGTTATCAATATGTGCTAAACAAATCAAACCCGATAACTAATTATATCTTTTTCATCACTTTACCCCAAAAAGTCAAAAATGCCCCCGAGCCCACATGGTTAAAACCCGAGGTTCGAACCAAAATCCGATTACCCATTTCCCCATGAACTCAAATATATAACTTATTTTGGAACCGGACCTCGAATTGAGGTCCAACACCCCTAATTTTAGAAAACCTAGTTCTACCCTAATTTTCCCACTGAAATTTTTGTTTTAAAGTTGAAATTATGTTTTAAAGATGTTAAGGAGTAAAGAAAATAAGTTAGAAATCACTTACCAATCGTTTTGAAGAAGAAGAATCGTTTGGAAAATCGCCTCTTGTGTTTTAGGTTTTGAAAAAGTAAAAAATGACTGAAAATCCTGACCTTTTATACCCTACTGGAGGCTCAGCATGGACCGCGCAAAAGTGCACCGCGGCTGCGTTGAGGGACTGGAAAAATGAACCTCTCTGAACCCACCCAGCCCGGACCATACTGATTAGTCACGCGTCCGTGCTGGTCGACTTGAACCAATGGCCCTTTGAACCTAGCCACGCGGACCGCACAAGAATGCACCGCAGTCGCGCGGCTTCCAGCGCTGACCACGCGGAATCGACCACGGGCGCTGGGGGCCTGCAACTCCCTGAACCTGCAACCGTCTGATATTTCTAGCCTAAGACCTCCCGGGACCTACTCAAAACTCACCTGAGCCCTCGGGGCTCCAAATCGAACATACATATAAACTCAAAAACATACTACAGATTCATCCGTGCGATCAAATCACCCACAACATCATAAATCATCAAATTAGGCCTCAAGACCCATGATTTCATTTCCAATTTCCTTAATAATTTCAGAAAAATAATTTCACCGAAAAATTCATTTCTCGCGCTCTAGACCTCGGAATTCGACTCCGGGCATATGCCCGAGTCCCATATTTTTCTAGGGACCCTCCGAGACTGTCGAATCACGGGTCCGGGTCCGTTTATCAAAAATGTTGACCGAAGTCAAATATATCCATATTATTATCAAAATTTATTATTTTTCACACAGAATTCATATTTAAGCTTTTAGGCTACGTGCCCGAACTACGCACACAAATCGAGACAACCCAAATGAGGTCTTCGAGGCCTCGTAAGCATAGAAAGAGTAGGGAAACAAGTGATGACCCCTTTGGGTCGTCACATTCTCCACCTCTAAAACAACCGTTCGTCCTCAAACAGACAAAAAAAAGAAATACCTGAGTCAGGAAAAAGATAGGGATAACAGCTCCGCATATCGGACTCGGACTCCCAGGTCGATGCCTTAGGAGGCTGACCTCTCCACTGAAAACGAACAGAAGGAAAACTCTTGGATCTTAACTGACGAACCTTCCGGTCCAGAATAGCTACTGGCTCCTCCTCATAGGATAAGTCCTTGTCCAACTGGACAACACTGAAGTCTAATACATGGGTAGGATCGCCGTGATGCTCCGAAGCATAGATATATGGAAAACTGGATGTACGGCTGATAAACTAGGCGGCAACGTAAGTCTATAAGCCACCTCTCCCACTCGATCAAGAATCTCAAACGGGCCAATGTACCTAGGGCTAAGCTTGCCCTTATTCCCAAATCTCATCACGCCATTCATAGGCGACACTCGGAGCAAGACCCGCTCACCAACCATGAAAGCTACATCCCGAACCTTACGATCTGCATAACGCTTTTTCCGCGATTGAGTCGAACGAAGCCATTCCTGAATGATCTTGACCTTGTCCAAGGCCTTCTGAACCAAATCCGTACCTATCAACCGAGCCTCTCCCGGCTCAAACCACCCAATCGGAGACCGACACTACCTACCACACAAAGCCCCATAAGGAGCCATCTGTATGCTCGACTGGTAGCTGTTGTTGTAGGCAAACTCTGCTAAAGACAAGAACTGATCCCACGAACTAACAAAGTCAATAACACAAACCCGATGCATATCCTCCAAAATTTAAATAGTCTGCTCGGATTTACCGTCCGTCTGAGAATGAAATGCTGTGCTCAACTCAACCCGTGTGCCCAACTCTTGCTGAACTGCGCCCCAGAAGCGCGAGGTAAAATGCATACCTCGATCCGAAATGATAGATACGGGCATACCATGAAGGCGAAATCTCACGAATATAGATCTCAGCAAGTCTCTCAGAAGAATATGAGACTGCCACATGAATAAAATGTGCTGACTTGGTCAGCCTATCAACAATAACCCATATCACGTCAAACTTCTTCCGAGTCAACGAAAGTCCAGTAATAAAATCCATGGTAATCCGCTCCTATTTCCACTCGAGAAGCTCAATCTTCTAATGTAAACCACCAGGCCTCTAGTGCTCGTACTTAACCCACTAACAATTCAAACAACGAGCTACGTATGCAACAATATCCTTCTTCATCCTATGCTACCAATAATGCTGCCGCAAGTCGTGATACATCTTTGCGGCGCCTGAATGAATAGAGTACCGGGAACTGTGGGCCTCCTCTAAGATCAACTCTCGAAGTCCATCCACATTGGGAACGCAAACTCGCCCCTGCAATCTCAAAACTCCATCCGCATCTAAGGTAAACTGCTGGGCACCTCCACACTGCACCGTGTCCCTGAGGACACACAAATGGGGATCATCAAACTACCGATCACGGATACTCTCCAATAATAAAGAACGGGCGACCATGCAAGCTAACACGCGACTGGGCTCAGAAACATCTAGTCTCACAAACTGATTGGCTAACGCCTGAACATCCACAACAAACGGCCTCTTACAGACTGGAATATAAGCAAGACTGCCCATGCTGGATGACTTCCTACTCAACGCGTCGGCCACTACATTGGCCTTCCCTGGATGATATAAAATTGTGACATCATAATCCTTCAATAACTCCAACCACCTCCTCTGCCTCAAAATTTAACTCTTTCTCCTTGAACAAGTATTGAAGACTCTTGTGGTCGGTGAACACCTCACATGCCACGCCATACAAATAGTGCCTCCAAATCTTCAAGGCGTGGACAATAGCTGCCAACTCTAAATCATGCACTGGATAATTCTTCTCATGAATCTTCAACTTCCTCGAAGCATAGGCTATAACCTTGCCATCCTGCATCAATACTGCACCGAGTCCAATATAGGAAACATCACAATAAACAGTATAAGGCCCAAATCCCATGGGCAACACCAATACCGGTGCCTTAGTCAGAGCTGTCTTGAGCTTCTAAAAGCTCGCCTAACACTCGTCCGACCATCTGAACTGGGTACCCTTCTGGGTCAACCTGGCCATTGGGGCTGCAGTAGATGAAAACCCCTCCACAAACTGACGGTAGTAGCCTGCTAACCCCAAGAAACTCCGAATCTCCGTCGTTGATGCTGGTCTAGGCCAGTTCTTGACTACCTCTATCTTCTATGGATCCACCTGAATACCCTCATCTGATACAACGTGACCCAGAAATGCTACTGAACTCAGCCAGAACTCACACTTGGAGAACTTGGCATATAACTGACTATCCCTCAGAGTCTGCAGAACCACTCTAAGGTGCTGCTCGTGCTCCTCCTGGCTGCGGGAGTACACCAAAATATCATCAATAAAGACTATCACGAACATGTCCCAATATGGATTGAATAATCGGCTCATCAACTCCATGAATGCTGCTGGGGCATTGTTCAACCCAAACGACATAACCAAGAACTCATAATGCCCATACCGAGTACGGAAAGCTGTCTTAGGAACATCGGATGCCCTAATCCTCAACTAGTGCTAGCCAGATCTCAAATCAATCTTAGAGAATACCCTGGCACCCTGAAGCTGGTCGAACAAATCATCAATCATCGACAGTGGGTACTTGTTCTTAATCATTACCTTGTTCAACTGTCGGTAATCTATGCATATCCTCATCGATCCGTCCTTCTTCTTGACAAACAATACTGACGCACCCCAAGGAGAAACACTAGGTTTTGATAAAACTCTTCTTTAGCAAATCCTGCAACTGGTCCTTTAACTCTTACAACTCTGTCGGGGCCATGCGATACGGCAGGGTAGAAATGGGCTGAGTGCCCGGAGCTAGATCAATACAAAGGTCGATATCCCTGTCGGGCGGCATATCCGATAAAAGTAAGGCCAAGGTCTTGGTATGGCAATCCAAGATAGCATGATATGGGGACAACCAATACATACCCAATATAACGTCGAAATCCACCATGTATAAAAGCAACAAATCACCACGGGTCTCAAGACCCCCAATCTCCACAACACAAGAGCGATGAACTTGATCAAACATAATAGAACCACCCACCGGTGTAGATACATACACAGGAATACTCAAAGCATCACTAGGTATGACCAGGTACGGTATAAAGTAAGATGACACATATGAATACGTAGACCCAGGGTCAAATAGCACTGAAGCATCTCTATCACAAACCAGAATTGTACCTGTAATGTCTGCATATGAAGACTCAGCCTCTGGCCTGGCTGCTGGTTGGCCTCCAACTCTGACGGCATGAGCTCCATCTCTATGACCTCTACCTCCACCTCTAACACCCCTTCCACCGCCTCTAGCTAGCTGAGCAGGCTGTGGAACCTCCGGTGCCTGAATCCTAGTACGAGAACTATGATGCTGGAAGCTGCTCAACGCTTGAGGGCAAAATCTGACAATGTGCCTCGACTGATGCGGTTGAGTACCCCTCAACCTTGGGCAAGCCCTCCTGAGGTGACCATGCTCACCACACTCATAGCATCCACGCAAATGCTGTAGCTGAGGAATCTGAGACCGACCCTGTCTACCTAAATGGCCACCTAGAGTACCATGAGTGACCTGGAGAGCTGACTGAAAGGGCCTAGGAGGATGGCCTCTACCATAAGAACCTCTACCTCCAGACGAGGTACCACTGAATCTGCCTGCATGATGGGGCCTCTTATCCGACCCATGACCACCTCCCTGTGGCGGAACAATCTCAACTCTACGACCCTCATTGGTCGCCTCCTGAAAAGTGATCTCACTCCCGGCCTGGGCCACTATACCCGGCTGACCTGCCACCACTGGCTGAACCACTAGAAGCAAACCCACTTGAATGAAACTCTCTATGAGGCCTACAAATCGGACTAGAGCATCCTGAAGAACTGGGGAGGCAATGAACCCTTCTGGGACCTGAGCTGGGCCCACCGGAACTGCTGGGGCTGGAATCTCCTTCTCAAAATCAACCTGAGGCTCTGCCACTGGTACTACTGAGCGATAGATGAGAAAGTGTGTGTACTCACCATTTGTGGAAGAACAGAGTAGAAATTCAATCGGTACTTGAGAAACAGATCCACACGACAAGAAATAACAAATGAGAAGTTTTTCCTAACTCTGTAGCCTCTGGGGGATAAATACAGACGTCTTCGTACCGATCCCTCAGACTCTACCAAGTTTTTCTGTGAGTTGTGAGACCTATGTAACCTAGAGCTCTGATACCAACTTGTCACGACCCGAATTTCCCACCCTCGGGAGTAGTGATGGCGCCTACTCGTAAAAGCTAGGCAAGCCAAATTTAGTTACTTTTCCTTTAATAAACAAGCCTTTTCAACAATCATTCGACAATAATATTTAAACAATGAAAAGTCAACAATAATAAGCGGAAGTCTTAAATGTAAATAACTAAACAAGAATCTCTACCCTAGAACTGGAGTCACATACTCACAAACATCTAAGAAGTACTAAATACAAAGTCTGAAAGAAACGTAAATCTATTTGTCTTGAATGCAAGGAGGCAACAGTCTAAAAGAGGGAATAAGAGAGAGACGTCGGGCCTGCAGACGCCTGCACGACTACCTCGGATCTTACGATACTAAAAACCTACTCCCGTGCTAATGGTGCTGCTACTCGAAACCTGGACCTGTGCAAAAATGTGCAGAGTGTAGCATCAGCACAACCGATCCCATGTGCTGGTAAGTGTCTAGCCTAACCCCGGCGAAGTAGTGACGAGGCTAGACTGGACATCATATAAACCTGTACAGATATATATATATATATATATATATATATATATATATATATATTGATAGGACTACCAATCAACCTGTACAGTTATATATATATATATATATATATATATATATATATATATATATATATATAAAGAAAATAACAATTTAAACCAGGGAGGTGAGCATGCTTCAGGGGTAACAGTTAGAAACAAATATCAGGAATACAGGTAAGTACATCTACAATTTAACTTCTAACAATAATGAATAGACAAGGCAACTTTCGTATTCAACTAATCTCGTTTCCGGCATGCAACCCGATCCCATTTTAATATCACTCGTGTAGGCGTACCACTCGCTCCCATTTCACTATATCATGTGTGGTAGGCATACCACTCGATCCTATCTCAATATATCATAGGTGATAGGCGTACCACTCGATCCCATTTCAATATATCATGTGTGGTAGGCGTACCACTCGATCCCATCTCAATATATCATGTGTGGTAGGCGTACCACTCGATCCCATCTCAATATATCATGTGTGGTAGGCGTACCACTCGATCCCATCTCAATATATTATGTGTGGTAGGCGTAGCACTCGATCCCATCTCAATATATCATGTATGGTAGGCGTACCACTCAATCCCATTTCAATATATCATGTGTGGTAGGCGTACCACTCGCTCCCATTTCAATATATCATGTGGTAGGCGTACCACTCGCTCCCATTTCAATATATCCCGTCAAGGAAGATCCAGCTATAACCGAACTCATTCAATTCCTACTTAACACAATTAATACCAATGCTCAATCATAACAATTACTTGCTCAGTTTTAAGGGCCTTCAACCAAGTCTTCATAAGCATCATTTAAGAATATAACAATTTAGCAATTTAAGACTCATGGTCATGCTAGACACCAATGTATAGATACTCGTCACCATGCCTATACATCGTACTCGATCAATTAACAAGTAGCAAACAAGACTCAACTCCTATTCGCTCAAACTAGGGTTAAACCAAACACTTACCTCAAACTTCAATGGACAAAACAATCCTCAACAATTGCTTTCCCTCTCGAATTTGGCTCCAACTCGACCAAATCTATGCAATAAGCACTTCATTTTATCAATATGTGCTAAACAAATCAAACCCGATAACTAATTATATCTTTTTCATCACTTTACCCCAAAAAGTCAAAAATACCCCCGGGCCCACATGGTCAAAACCCGAGGTTCGAACCAAAACCCGATTACCCATTCCCCCATGAACTCAAATATATAAGTTATTTTGGAATCGGACCTCGAATTGAGGTCCAACACCCCCAATTTTAGAAAACCTAGTTCTACCTTAATTTCCCAATTTTTCCCACTGAAATCTTTGTTTTGAAGTTGAAATTATGTTTTAAAGATGTTAAGGAGTAAAGAAAATAAGTTAGAAATCACTCACCAATCGTTTTGAAGAAGAAGAATCGTTTGGAAAATCGCATCTTGTGTTTTGGATTTTGAAAAAGTAAAAAATGACCGACCTTTTATACCCTACTAGAGGCTCAACACGGACCGCGCAAAAGTGCACCACAGCCGCGCTAAGGGATTGGAAAAATGACCCTCTCTGAACCCACCCAGCGCGGACCGCACTGATTAGTCACGCGTCCGCGTTGGTCGACTTGAACCAATGGCCCTCTGAACCTAGCAACGCGGACCGCGCAAGAATGCACCGCGGCCACACGGCTTCCAGCGCTGACCGCACGAAATCGACCGTGGGCGTGCTAGGGGCCTGCAACTCCCTGAATCTGCAACCATCTGATATTTCTAGCCTAAGACCTCCCGGGACCTACTCAAAATTCACCCGAGCTCTTGGGGATCCAAACCGAACATACATATAAACTCAAAAACATACTACGGACTCATCTGTGCGATCAAATTATCCAAACAACATCATAAATCATCAAATTAGGCCTCAAGACCTATGATTTTCATTTCCAATTTTCTTAATAATTTCAGAAAAATAATTTCACAAAAAAATTTATTTCTCGGGCTCTAGACCTCGGAATTCGACTCCGGGCATATGCCCGAGTCCCATATTTTTCTACGGACCCTCCGGGACCGTCGAATCACGGGTCCGGGTCTATTAACTAAAAATTTTGACCAAAGTCAAATATATCCATATTAATATTAAAATTTATCATTTTCACACAAAATTCATATTTAAACTTTCCGGCTACGCGCCTGGATTGCGCACGCAAATCGAGATAACCCCAAATGATGTCTTCGAGGCCTCGAAAGCACAGAAAGAGTAGGGAAACAAGTGATGACCTCTTTGGGTCGTCACATTCTCCAACACTACTAGGTATAAGTGGTATCTCATCTTCAACTTCCAATTCATTATCTTCTATAACAAAATCTTCCTGTAATTATTTATAATCTATATTATTATCATGTGATGTCTCGGAAACATATGTAGAGTCATTTAAATTACTACTAGATGTTAAAGTAATACCTTTTTTTTTTCTATTTTTTCGATTAGTAACCTTATTACAAACTCTTTTTGCGGCATTAAACATATTGTGAAAGTTTAACTATTAGCAAATATTAAATATGCACATAAAATAGTAAATAAGAGAAAGAGTTGGAGGGAGTACACCGAATTCTGCAATAAATTGAACTCTTGATGATTTCGCAATCAATTGTTCGAACTTCAAATAATAAAAAATACGTTAAATTAAATTCCAAATAAGAGCCAAATTGTTGATTGCAATTTAGGTGAAGAATGAGAGAATGATAATTGAGAATTTGAGTTTGAGAAATGAGAGATGAGTGAAGAAATGAAGAAGAGGGGGGGTGTATTTATAGTTTTTTCAAAGGGCTAAATTAGTAATTACTAAAAGTATTATTTTTTTAAAAAAAATTCCCAAGAAAGGGCTATTTTTGCAATCAACCTGCTGGGCAACAACCAAATTGAAGTTGAGAGTTGCCAATAGTCATATCCCTTTAAAAAGAAATTAGAAAATAACCGTTGAATCGGGTCAGGCCGGGCCAGTTAACCGGTTCAACAGTATTTTTTATTGATCGGGCTTGATCGGTCCGGTTAAGCAAATTTTTTTGTACGAACTAACCCACCCAACCCAGTCCACCCGGCCCCTTAACTACCATTCTGGGCCGGTCCAGGTTATAATCGATCTGGGCCGGTCTGGAAATTGGTCAACCCGACCCGTTAAAACAGGTATAGGTATATATCAGAATTTATAGGGTTGTAGTTCATCTTGATTGTAAATTGTTGGTCATTATTATCAATCACTCTGATTTGGTAGTTGCCAGACCAAAGAAACCAAATTTGACCATTCATGTTAGGCACACAATGTTGAAATCCTAAGAATCTCATGTACCTGTCAATCTTGTTCATGCTAACAAAAAGTTCAAAATTAGCAACAAGTTCCACCTTATAAATGGTGATGAGTTTTTTTTTAGCTTGGGAATGGCTTTTTTTGATTTCACAACCCTAATATTTCAAAAGATGGAATTAATCGCGGAAACAAGAATATTAGTTTGTACTCCTGTCCACACTGGAAGAGTTCAGTTTGTCTTTTGTCTTCCTTTCGATCTTTTTGCTTATGTTCCTATCCTTTTTCACCAGAGAGAAACCATCATTGTCTTCATGGTTGCTTTGAGCACTTTGTATCTGATCCTCGGAAATCCTCACTATGACTTTATTTGGAGAATTATCCTCTATATGTTGATCTAATTCCTTCATGTGTTGTTCTCTATTTGTCGATGACTGTGGAGATTCTAGCTCAAGTTGAACCATCATATTAATATATTCCTGGCTTTGCTTTGATCTCCGAAGGTATGCTAACTGATCCCTCATTTGTCATGAGGTATTTAGTTAGATCGTTATGAGCTTGTCTTTTTTCATGAGCCATTTACCCATGAATGTTGGTTGATTCTTGTACTAATTCCTCTGACTCATCAGAGACATTGTTTGCTTGCTTGATGTAGTGGCAATCGTTGGAATCATTGTTAGTATTATTTTCACAAGTTTCCTCTTTGTTTTCTATCTCTTGGTTCACACAACTATTAATATCTCCTACCTTATCTCTTTGCTCTTGTTGTTGTAGTTGGATGGCATGTTCAACCTTGCTTTTCTTTATTTTTTTTCCCGGCCACTAGTTTGATACCATATAGGTTTGAAGATCATATCGGATTTCTTTTTGGGAAGCTTCTTTTGTTTTGCTTTTTTTTTTTTCCGGAGGTTCTAACTTTAATGTCTTAGACTTCTTCCATCTTGTCTCTTATGTTGGATGGCCACATCTCTTTGAGTAGCTTCCTGATTTTGAGTTTGGCCTTACTCTTGATCCACTATTTGTAGGTATTTTTGAGCTACTTTTGAATTAGAAGCAGTGTTGTAGCCCCCCCCATTTTCCTTTGTATTTTGATTGCTACTATCAATTATGTCCTCTTCTGTTGTTACTAACATGGTCTTCCCAGCATTGTTTGCTCCAATACTCAACTTTTGCATCTAAACCTTATTTCTCTTGGAGCATGTTGCATTGTTTATTGCATTTTGATTTTCAACCTTAGTTTCTGTCTCATTTTTCCTTGTATCATCACAATCATCTGTAATAACCTAGATAGAAGAGCATCTTCATCTGCCAGCATTTGAAGTCAATATCAGAAAACTTTTCGGGTTTTTCTGCCGGTGCCATAGCATGGGCAGGAGTAGAACGGCTTGACGAGGTAGCAACACTCGTCATAGTAGCACCCGTTCCCGCAACACTTCCATTAGTTTGGTTTTCATTCGTCATATTTCTGTAAAGTCAAAAACAATACAGAACTTTGTTAAATCAGTGAAGTTTTGATATCTTCAAACTGAATACCAAACCAAACATACAACACGTAACAATGGTGAAGTTTTTATATACTTCAAACCCGTACGTTTATTATTCCGGCAAAGTTTTTATGTACTTTAAACCGGACAGAAACACTTAATGGAGTAGAAAGCAACAAGGCTTTAATCTCCAACAAAAGTATGTAGAAAACAATTTAATAATCAACACAGAAACGTTAGTAATATTTAAAATTCCTTAAGCTTGTTCGCGTCACTGTGTTAAAATAAAAAAAACAGAAAACTGTTAGAAGAATAAAGAAATGTAGAAGAATCAGAAATTTTCGAGTCCATAATTTTCTTGTGTGTCCTTAAGGAATTTTAACCCCCTCACACGTTGCCAAGGTAATGGATTAAATCCTCCCAGGATAAAACGGAATAAACCTTCCTGCAA
>MU690157.1:92274-105455 GCA_026770625.1 Nicotiana glauca
TATCATTTTTCGGTAACAGATAAGATTCTACATTAAAAAAAATCTACCGTAATCTTAACAAATTTTATCGGATCATATCTTAGATTTATAGGACTTTATAATAAATAGAGTCCATATCAAAGTTATTTTTCAACTGGATTCCTTCTCGTAGTCTAACAATGGAGTTTGATGAGCAAACTAAGGCGCATCTCAAGGCCAGTCAGAACCCTAAAATTCAAGAATTAGAAAAACAAAAACAAGTAGAAGATGAAAAGGGTTTGATCATAGTAAAACCAAATTACAATATCATAAATGAGATTAGTAGAGTTAATTATGTTGATGATAGTTTTGTTTTTCCACCTGGATATCGTTTTTGTCCACATGATGAAGAGCTTATCATTCATTATCTTAAGAAGAGAGTGATGAATGAACGTTTACCACATGACAAAATCAAGGAGGTTAATCTTTATAAATATAGCCCTCAAGAGCTTTCAGGTTATTTTTTGTTTTTCTTAATCTTTTTTTAATTAATTAATCTCTTAAAATAAAATAAGCATGTTTAGTTTCTTGTATGTTTCATGACTAAGTAGCTCTAATTAGGGTTTGTGTATATTAAACTTAAACTTCCAAGATCTTTGTACTTAAAAGAATTATATTAATGTAGTTTAACTCGTTCTGATGCCTGCAGTGAAGGATTCAGAATTTAGAATAAGGCTATATATACTATTTTTAGAAGCAATGGATTTGAACGATCTATTGTGTCTACTTTAAATATGTTAATGTCTGACACTAAGAACTTGTGATTAGGGTTTGTTGTTTTCACTTGGATCCTAGATAATTTTTTTTTCTATTTACCTTTATTTTAGGGTTTATACAAAATATAAATCTAGATTCCCGATACTAAAAGTTTACTTTAGCATTAATCCTGCTGCTATTTAATCTATGGTATCTGTGTTTTTGGATTGTTCAATGATATTGTAACATATAAAAATGAACCTTAATCACGAGTAAACTCTATTTTTGTTGCTTATCCTACTTTATTAGGGTTCCTTTGTTCATTTTCTATAGTGAAGGTGGTTTAGTTATGATATACATTTTTTTATGTGATTTTATCTAATTAAATTTTGTATTACTCTATAAGCATACATAATTGTCCTTTTTTTTTTTGAAACTTAGTTACCAAATGTGACCAGGCCAGGAGGTCACGGGTTCAAGCAGTGGAAACAACCTTACAAATAAGGTTGCGTACAATAGACCATTGTGGTCCGGCCCTTCCTCAAACCTGCAAATAACGGGAGCTTAGTGCACCGGGTTGCCCTTTTATACCATTGCTTAATACTTGACTATGTGACTCTTTATAGCTACTTAGTTCACTAAAATGTTCCTTTGTTTTTCCTTGTTTAACATGCAAATAGAGAACTATTCAATGCTGGGAGATAAGGAATGGTACTTCTTCACTCCAAGGGATAGAAAATATCCAAATGGTAATAGGCCAAATCGAGCAGCAGGAACAGGTTATTGGAAAGCTACTGGAGCTGACAAACCTATAAAGCACAATGATGTTAAAGTTGGATTTAGAAAGGCTTTAGTTTTTTATGAAGGTAAACCTCCCAAAGGTGACAAAACAAATTGGATTATGCATGAATTTCGAGTGAATGAATCTCGCAGGCTCAAAAGACATGCACAAGACATGAGGGTAAGAATATTATTTTTCATAAACTTTTAGTTTTAGTTAGTTTCAGTAGTATTCAACTTAGATTATGAGTCGGACTAGCTAGGTAGAAACAAAACGAGGATCTACATACACACTACCCTCCTCAGATCCCACTTGTGGTGTATTCCACTGGGTAGTTATTATTGTTGTTTTGGTAAGAGGGAAACTCGCAGCCGCTACAACCTTTGTCACAGTCTCTGCCCTAATCTGTGCCCAGCACTTTGTGCACACTGGGTAAACCTAACACAGGGGATGTAAACCGTACTAGGCAAGCCCTATGCGACAAAGTTCAACCCATGAGCCATTTAGGGGGGATTAGATCCTAGCACGGATGACCACCCTCCAAACCAACTAGGCAACCCGAAGAGTTGTTGTCGTCGTCGTAGTCGTCACAGTTCCTTATAAAGTAACTTTTTTTTGTTGTTGCAGCTCGACGATTGGGTTCTATGCAGGATTTATAAAAAAGTTGACAAGTCATTCAAGAATGCCCGAAAGGAACAAGAGCAAGACGATGCAAGCATAAGTTGTTCTTCTATTGGTAAGATGGAGAATTGTGACTACGAAGGAACTACAGATTCATATGAAATTGCGAGACAAAATTTAACATTACCGCATCATTATGATATCACTTTCGACGATCCTGGTTTCAACATGGATTATAACAAATACAGTACTATAGATAATTTTTCCCATTTTGGACCAAGATCAAACTATGGTACGCCTCTTCAACCATCATTTTCTCCTGGAAA
Source organism: Nicotiana glauca (assembly GCA_026770625.1). Classification (NCBI taxonomy): domain Eukaryota; kingdom Viridiplantae; phylum Streptophyta; class Magnoliopsida; order Solanales; family Solanaceae; genus Nicotiana; species Nicotiana glauca. Next base: position 94,717 of record MU690157.1, read on the forward strand.
TATCTTTTGGGATCAAAAAGGATATCAAGAAAACTGCAATCTCTTTCCTATGCATTTCGACGTCAATAACTTTTGTCAAGATTCCTATGATGAAATTCAATCCCAGAATATTCTTGATAGTGTTCTTGATGAGAACTCATCCATCTATAAAGATTGATCATATATTAATCGTCAATAATGAGGTTTTAGGGTTTAGAATTTAGATTAAGACTTTAATTATAGCTAGTTCATTAGCTTAATTCCACTGTTTTTTTTAGATAGTATTAGTTTTTGTGACTTCTTGATCGAAGTTGGTTTTGATGTTTGACTGTTTAAATATTAATTTTCTTCGTCTTGTGCTATATTTATATCTCTTTTCTTTTTCAATCATTTGCTATACTTGTTATTAAGTTGGAAAATAACAGCGCGAAAAATAATAGCCGAAAAATGTATAAACTTTATTTTTTGTATATATATACATTATGTATGTTAAATACAAAAATTATATAAGTTTTATACGCTTTTTCGGCTACCAGGTGTAAATAGTTCTGGCACAAACTAAAAATGATAATACCCCTATTAAGTTTGTGTTATTATTATTATTATATATACTACTAATTGATCGTCTTATATTGGAGATTTGTGCGTAATATATACTTTGCTTTATATGGTTTTTTAATTCTAATCTGATTTTAACAACTCTTCTAATAAAAAATGATTTTATTAATCAAAATCAATAATTAATTATCACGGTTTAAATCACATTTTTATCTTTACTCACTTATATTTCTCTAGTGGAATTAGTTATAAAATTGATTATATAATGATTATCTAAGTATTATATTTGATCAGTTCTATGGTCGAAACAATCAGGATATTCTTTATGTTATGTAAAGATTGTCTAATCTAGTGTGCTGCTTTTTTTTCCTTTTCAATTAAGGAAAAAAGCTAATACTTCTAGGTCTACTAGTGAAAACAATACTTTGGCATAAATATAATTTGTTGAACTCCTTTAACATAAAATTTTTAAAAAAATCAAGTAAAATGGAGAAGGGGTTCATAATTTTCTTTAGGTCTGGTGTTGTTTTTTTCCTATTAAAATTTCTCGCTCCATCACTGAACTCAATTTGTTCTTAGTGAAAGTTCAACCTAATGTTATGGATATATCTCTATAAAAACTCAAACGAAGAAAAGAAAGAATTATAAATGGTGCAACTTGAAGCACTTATGGATTTGCAAAAACTAAGAAGAATGAAAACCTTAGGGAATTGGAAAATATATATGGTGAAAATGGCAAAAGGGGCATAACTCTAACAATTATCATTACTTTGACCAGAAAGGGGCATAAAAATTGACTTTTCGAATATTAGGAAGTTAGGAAGTACGGCGTGTGAAATCATTTTGAATTTGATTATCTTCAAATCCTTTTCTCATTTTTCTTTAACATTGTTCAAAACTAAAATGATTAATAATGACAATGAGATTGGGGGGGGGGGGGGGGGGTCACGCCCGAAACCATGGCTGGGCGTAACATGGCAGTCGGTGCCTAACTACATGTGACCGAGCAAACCAACTGTGTGGCTGGATCAACATGTGGTATAAGTGATCTACTAAAGAGTCTGACTGACATATCATAACGGCGGAAAGTACTGAAAAGTCTGCAAGTATAAACGAGTAGCCGACAAGGCTAACTCATAAAAGCCTACTAATATCTGACTCACTGGGTTATAGCCTAGGAAGCCACTAAAGAATACTGAAAATGCTAACTGTTTACCAGGACAAGGTCCCCGGTATACCTTATTAACTGAAATACTATAAGGACTGAAAAAGAGGGGGATAATGCCTCGAAAGACTTGGGCTCACCAATAGTCGATACGAGATGTCCTAGTAAGCAGAATCGTCAACCAGTAAATCGTTACCTGCATCGCGAGATGCAGGCCCCGGGAAAAAAGGGACGTCAGTACATTTGAATTGCACTGGTATATAAAACAACTAAAGGAAAGAATTGTAAATACTGAAACTGAACTATTAACTGATAAACTGATAACTGAACAAGGAAGTAAGGATATGAATACTCCCTCTTCTGAATGATGAACAACCTGTTTATCTAATAAACTACGGCCTCAGGCCCAATATATATATGTGCACAAGCTAGGGCCTCGGGACCAAGTAGACGTATACATAACTACGGCCTCAGGCTCAAAGATGCATAAAGTACAAACTACAGCCTCAGGCCCAAATACAGGCGTTCGACATTCAGGATTAAAAATAAGGAACTGAGAATCATGATGCAATACATGATACTAAAATATTGAACCATACTGAGTTAGATGATATTGAAATTCTAAATAGGACTCAACTGGAATGTGTATTCATAATAAAATGATATGTCATAATTCATACTCATGGGATATTGAATGAAAAGTTCTACAACTATTCATGGAATTGAGGCATAATTACTTTCTAAGAAAATTTGTAATAGTCATAATAACAATACCTAGGGAGAATCACAAACATTTTCAAACGTGGAGAGTTAGTCCTACATACCTTAACTTCATGCTCTTGAGCGTAATACAACGTTTGTCAATCCTTTTAACTTTAATCTATAGCAATACAATTTAAATAGATTCTATATTAGCTATGATACTCATGTTTTGGTCACTTAAGCATTTTATCAAACACGTGGTGAGAATAAATCTTTACAACACACCCAATAATCCATTCTCTTGCTCCTAGATAATTTTTAAAGTCTCAAATGATTATAATCAACATCATTCTTCATCACCCATAAGGTAAACAACACCCTTAACCAACAATTAACAACCCAAACCTATAATTGTTCATGTTTTTCTATCAAACCCATCAACTCATATCTCATGAACTAGAGTCTATAATCATTAATTTAATGCTAGAATCAATTGGAGGGTGAAGACATTAACTTTTTGAAGTTCAATCTCCTTGAATTCGAGTTCTAGGGTTCCTTCTATCAACAATGATGCCCCAATAGAATATCTAATGATATGGAGGGTTTACCTATGTTAATAAGATGTTGGGAAATTAAAATTAACTTAGAATCACCATTAGAACTTACTTTGGAGGGACCTTTAGGAGTTAGGTTCTTGAGAGTTTCCCTTTCTAGAGCGAGGTTTTGTGTTTTGAGATGTGGGGGATGAAGTAGGTATTTAAAATGACCCCCCATGTGCACCTGAACGCGCACCTGAACGCACAAAATGGCAGTAGTACTGCCACAAGTGCGCGGCCACGCACGTGACACTCTGGGCGCGCACCTGGGTGCGCATACTATGCATTGCTCTGTAATACACACATAACATTTTGCACATAGATCTATCGGGTCTCCATAATATATCGTTGGAAATATATTTCAAAGGCCTACAACTTTCGTATTTAGAGCTTTCCCAAATTCCTTACACAATTTCATTAAATCTTGCTATAAGACAGACCTTTTGTAAACTTAGTAGATTTTATCGAATCTTATACACCTCACTCTTTGTCTTGATTCTAAAATAACTACTTCCACCCATACTCATACCAATAGAACATCATATATCCAAAATATAATGTTACTACTTTAACCCATTCATACCTAATCCGAATTTACAGGCTATTACATTATCTCACCCTTGGAATAATCCGTCCTCGAATGATGTTCTGGGATGCAACTACGACTATCTATGGACATTAAACGGGTGAGATGGTGAGATGTGAATACTTTACTGTCATGAATACATGTATACCAAACTGGAAAAATATGTGATTACTGAATACTGAGCTGAGTAAATACTGAAAGACATGGAGATTATAATATAAGATCTAAATGGAAAGGTTAATTACCTTCCACATTTTTCGGTTGTTCTTCAAAGAGATGGGGATATATAGACTTCATGTCCTCTCCGGCTTCCCACGTAGCATTTTCACTCTTTTGATTCCTCCAAGCACTTTCACTTAAGTAATCTCTTTAGTTCTGATCTTGTGGATTTGACGATAAAGAATAGCCACTAGAATTTCTTCGTAAGTCGAGCTGTCTTTAACCTCTATAATCTACGTAGGAACCACAAGTGACGGGTCTCCCATGAATTTCTTCAACAAGGATTTCCAAAAGTTCGTTGTGAACTGAGGACCACGATCTGAGATGATGGACAAAGGAGTCCCATGCAATCGGAAAATTTCCTGGATATACAACTTGGCATAATCCTCTGCTAAATCTGTAGTCTTCACCAGTAAGAAGTAAGTTGACTTGGTAAGTCGGTCTACAATCACCCAAATCGAATCATGCTTTCGAAACAAGCGAGGTAGACCTGTTATGAAGTCTATATTTATCATCTCCCATTTCCAAATGGGAATTTCTATACTCTGATCTAAACCACCAGGCCTCTGATGTTCGACTTTCACTTGCTGAAAATTTGGACACTTAGCCACAAAGTTATTTTTTTTTCATATCGTTTCACCAATAAATCTCCTTAAGATCATGATACATCTTTGTGGAACCTGGGTGAATATAATACCCGGAATTGTGGGCTTCTGACATAATCCCCTCTCTAAGCCCATCTACGTATGGAACACATATCCCGCCGATGTACCTCAAAATACCATCATCTCCCCCTTGTTCAAAAGTCGTAGTCTTTTATTAGTGAATCCCCTCCTCCAGTTGCAATAAGTAGGGATCACTAAACTGTTTTTCCTTGACTTCGGCTACTAAGGAGGATTAAGCTATGTTTTGAAGAATAACGCCACCATCTTCGATGTCCAAAAGTCTAACTCCTAGACTTCTTAAGTGGTGGACTTCCTTCATCTTGGTTTGCTTGTCTGCCTCAGCATGAGCTAAGCTTCCCATAGAACGCCGACTGAGAGCATTGGCTACAATATTTGTTTTCCCCGGATGATATAGGATATCAATATCATAATCTTTAAGTAATTCGAGCCACCTTCTCTGGCGTAGATTCAATTCTCTTTGCTTGAAGATGTACTGGAGACTCTTGTGATCTATAAAAATGTCAACATGCACCCCATACAAATAATGGCACCAGATCTTAAGCGCAACAAAGCTGCTAACTCAAGATCATGAGTCGATAATTCTTCTCGTGAGCCTTGAGTTGTCTCGATGCATACACTATGACTTTACCATGGTGCATTAATACACACCCAAGACTAAACCCTGAAGCATCACAATAAACAACGAACCCTTCAGTTCCTTTCGGTAGTGTCAAGACTGGAGCTAAAGTCAACCTCTTCTTTAACTCCTCAAAACTTTTCTGGAAAGCATCTGACCATTGAAACTTGACCTTCTTCTGAGTCAATCTAGTTAAAGTGGACGAGATAGAAGAAAATCCCTCTACGAAATGCCTATAATAGCCTGCTAGACCCAAGAAACTTCTTATATCGAATACCGAGGTAGATCTAGGCGAATTCTTCACTGCCTCTATTTTCTGAAAGTCCACCTTCACACCTTCCCCTGAGATGGCATGGCCCAAAAATGCTACTGATTTCAACCAGAATTCACACTTAGAAAATTTGACATATAACTTGTGATCCCGCAGTGTCTGCAACACAATTCGGAGATATTCTGCATCGTTAGTCTCGATATGGGAATAAATCAAGATATCATCAATAAAAATAATAACAAACAAATCAAGATAAGTCTTGAAGACCCTACTCATAAGGTCCGTGAAAGTTGTTGGTGCATTCGTTAAACCAAATGATATTACCAAAAATTTGAAATGCCCATATCGAGTCTTGAAAGCTGTTTTTGGAATATCAACTTCCTTAACTTCAATTGATGGTATCCTGATCTGAGGTCAATCTTGGAATAACACTGGGCACCCTGAAGTTGATCAAATAAATCATCTATTATGGGAAGAGGGTACTTGTTCTTGATGGTGACTTTATTCAATTGACGATAGTTAATGCATATGCGCAAAGACCATACTTCTTTTGGATGAACAAGACGGTCGCACCCTAAGGTGATACACTTGGCCTTATAAATCCCTTATCTAGAAGATCTTTCAACTGGACTTTTAGCTCTTTCAACTCTGCTGGAGCCATTCTATAAGGCGGGACAAATATTGGCTTAGTGTCTAGAAGTAGATCAATTCCAAAGTCAATCTCTCTATCGGGAGGGACTCCAGGAAGATCTTCAGGAAACACCTCTGTGAACTCATTTACAATTGGTACTGACTGGAGAGTGGGAATCTGAGCATCTGCATCCTTAACTCAAACCAGGTGATAGATAGACCCTTTGGAGATCATCTTTCTAGCTTTAAGATGGGAAATAAAGCCACCCCTAGGTGCTATTGCATCACCCTTCCATTCTAAGGCTAGTTCATCAGGAAATTCAAAACTTACTATTTTGGTTCTATAACCCACTGTGGCATAACAGGACTCTAACCAATCCATGCCCATGATTACATCGAAGTCTACTATCTCCAATTCTACTAAGCCGGCTAAAGTAAGACGATGATACACTTTGACAGGACATCCCCTATAGATACATCTTGCTATAACTGGCTCTCCAACTGGAGTGTACACTTCAAAGGGTTCACATAACTTTTCTGTTTCAATTCCAAATTTCTTAGCAATATATGGGGTTACATAAGATAGGGTGGATCCTTGATCTATATGAGCGTAGGCATCAAAAGTGAATATTGTTAGCGTCTCCACAAGCCTCTGTATCTCGCTGGCTGCCAGAGCATACAAGCGGCTAGACTATCTCCTGCATTACTAGACTTTGTTGCACCACGCCCTTGTTGGGCCTGAGAGTTCTGATGGGCTACCGAGTTATTGGACTGAGCTACATTGCCTCCATTATTCTACCCTACTGATGGACAATCACTTAAGAAGTGGCCCTGGTGACCGCACCCAAAACAACCATTTGTGCCCAAACGACACACCCCTAGATGCTTCTTAGCACACGTGTTGCAAGTAGGGTACTCAAGGCCTTTGTAGCTTGGTGCTCTGAAATTCTGGTTTTTCTTGTTAAACTTGGACCTCTAAACTAGTGCACTAGCTGAAGATGGAGCAGGTCTTGATTTTGATTCCCTGAAGAACTGGAAACTGCCACCTGGTTGAGATCCCCCATGGCTGAAATTTCCTGCAGACTTAGTGCTCTTTCTGAATTCCTTGTCCTTCTCTCTCTATAGACGCTCTTCTTCCTTCAACCTGTCTTCATTCCCTTGAACAAATTCAACCATCTTAGTAAGTCATGTTATTGTTCTGAGCACATATATTAGCATCAGCAAACAAAGCATCTGAAAGACCCAACACAAACCGCCTAACTCTAGCCCTCCATTTTCGGATCATACTTGGCCAAAGAGACGAAATTGAGGTAATACTCATTCATATTCATCTCATTCTGTTTGAGTCTTTCAAACTCTAAAGCCTTATCTTCCAAGACCTCGATGGGTAGAAAATGCTCAAGGAACGCATCTGCAAACTACTTCCAAGTTACAGGAGCCGCATCCCCCCCTCAAGACTCTTCCCATGTTTCATACCAAGTGTTAGCAACATCCTTCATCTAGTACGCAGCAAGCTCTACTGCCTCAGTGTCTGTAGCATACATCACTTGAAATATCTTCTGAACCTCATCAATGAAGTTTTGCGGATCCTCATCCTTTCTAGACCCTGTAAAAGCTGGAGGTTTCATGTTGAGGAATTCCCTGGACCTGGAACTACCCATCTCATAAACAACACTTGTTCCTTGCCTTTGAGTCTGAGTAGCAACAATCTGGATGAGCAACTGTATAGCTCCCCTAACATCCATGTCTGAAGCATTGGGAACTGAGCCTGATGCAACCCTCTCGGTCGGATGTCCTCCTCCTGAGCAACATTAGTCGTAGCCCCCTGGCTAATAGCTGAGGCCCTCTTGGTGTACTTTCATTTTGCAAGCATTTTCTAAAATACGCAATTCGCACGAGTTAGAAAAATTCCTGAAAGCATAGCTTTAACTGCATGATCTAGAGTACAAAAGTTATGGAACAATCCTAGATGTCTTGGTAGTCAACGATTTATATGTATGGCACATACACACACATAAAAGTGATCCAACTGGACACGACTTCACAGACTTCCTAGGACTATTGAAGCTAGTCTCTGATACAGGGGTTTTTCACGCCCCGAACCATGGCCTGGGCGTAACACGACACTCGGTGCCTAACTACATGTGACCGAGCGAACCAACTGGATGGTTGGTTCAACATGTGGTATAACTGTAAGCTGAATATAAACATACAACATGTTGATCTACTAAAGAGTCTGACTGACATATCATAAATGCGGATGTCATACCTCCTTTTTACGTGAAATTTTAATACACCCCGTGAAGGGCGTAAAGGAGTTTTTCCAATTAAAGGACAGTCGGAACGAGATTTATTATTATTTATTCAGAGTCGCCACTTGGGAGATTAATGGTGTCCCAAGTCACCGGTTGAATCCCGAACCGAGGAAAATATGACTCTGTTAACAGTCTGCGCACCAGAAATCCGGATAAGGAATTCTGTTAATCCGGAAGAAGGTATTAGGCATTCTCGGATTCCGTGGTTCTAGCACGGTCGCTCAACTGTCATATTTGATTTTATCTGATTTCTATATATGTTCTATTTTTTATGTACCTTTTATTAATAACCCGCTTTTATTATTTATTTTACAAGAATTACAACACCGTGAAAATGTATCTCAAACCACGCCGTACCAGTACGCCCGTGACTTTTAACACATTTCGACTTCGTTGAGATTTAAATTTGGATCACATAAATATGCACCCATTTTTTGAGAAGGTAATATTATTAATACTCGCACCTAAAGCAATTACGCGTTTATTATTTTTGGGGAAGACCATGAAATTCGCTAACGGTCCTCCCAATTTCTAATATTTTTTGTAAGTTATTATTGAGGGCCCCGCAAATTATATTTTTGATTTGACGAGGCTCATCTCACTTTTATTTATTTAAAGGCCAAACTAAGGTAACTAAATTTTCTATTTACTTTTTGTCTCTAAAACAAATCAATTAATCCGTGAATATAAATTCGAGTCTCAAATTCAAGTCCGGATTCAAACAAAAGGGAAAACCTTTTAGCTCGAACTCGCTACCTAATTTAAAACTTGATTTCATATTTATGAATTAATTTTCCCTGTTCCTAATTATTTATTTTATGATACTATTGTACTTGTGGTCGTTGATCTTTATTTAATATTTTCGATAATGTTTTTGGGTCCCCTTTTTATATTCAGGCCAATTTACAAATAAAATTGACAGTCTATTTTTAAATAAAATTTTGAAATCAAATGCAGTAATTACACTCTAACAAACACTAGATTAACAACTTGACTCATACATTGAGTTGGGACAAAATACCAAGCATTTCAATTTACAACTATTTTTTTTAAATCTGATATTTTCGTTTAAAATCTGGATTTGTATACTTTTAAAAGAATGAATACCGATATTTCGAACTCAATACCAAAACTACACTAAATCCCTCACAAGTCATTGATAACTTCTTTTGGGCCTAAATTTAATTGCAACTCAATATCTATTAATGTACTACCAAATTTACGCCAAATAGAGTTGATTAGGACTGTAATAGGCCATTACGCTAAACAAGTAACTATCTAAACAATTGAAAGAGCTATGTTAGCAATTATTGAATCTACCGTATCTAAACTAATAATTTTGCCATCACAATTACATCGGCAGCTTTAGAAATGGCCATAGCTGATTCTACTAGTAGAACAAAACATCAATTAATTCATTCAATGTTACTAGCCTTTACAGAATAAATTCATTTTTTAGTGTACAGCTATTGAAAACCTACAACTTTACTATTTTTTGATCCCAAAATTCTGAAACAACAACATAGATCTAGTTCTCGCACAACATTCAAATGTAAAAAAAATGACTCACATATAATTTGAAATGTTCAAATGTTCTTAAAAAAAACAGTCTAGTCCAATTCAGTCCTGTTTTATTACAAAAAAAAAATCTATCCTAAAAAATTTACAATACAATTGTTTGAAACGAAAGAAGACTACAGCAAAGTTACATCACAACTTCATTTCATCATTTGTTTTTCAATTGAAGATACACAGGAGGCTAGATTCAGATAGATACCTGGAAACAGGAAACAAAAAATCAGCAGCAGACAGTTCTAGCAACAGCAGTAGACAGGAATCAACAGCAATTCTAGATTAAGTTCAAACAGCCCAGAAAAACTTTGAAAAACTTTCAGCAGAACGAAATTCATTCCAAATCAAACTCAATCGAATCCAAACTTATTCAAAACTAACTAAATTTGAAACTAAGTTGAGGATTTCAATGGATCAGTAGCTAATTTGAATTTTTCTATTTATTTTTAGTTGTTTTTGGATTTTTTGGAAGCAATTTCAGATCTGGAAGAAGAGATAAAGATCTGAAATATGTAGATATTTTTTGGGGATTTTTTAGGGTAAAAAACTTCTGATTTAAGGCAGAAACTGCCTATTTATAGAATTAAAATTGGAGGAAAATTCAATTTTTAGTATTTTTAGATTAGTCCCCTTTTTTTGACTTGTTAAACAAATTACTACACCTTTTTTATTTAAACTTACACTAAAGCCCAATCTAGAAGGTTCTAGTTACATCTACCATATTCCTTTTCCTTTGGAATTCCTATTCTACCCTCACTTGTATTCTAAAATTACTAATTTTGATTAAAATGCCCTTTTCAATGCCTATAATACCCCTGAAACTAGGCTGAAATTACCACTACCC
>MU690158.1:17497-36224 GCA_026770625.1 Nicotiana glauca
TAGCAAAATTTTTAGATTATTTATTTACTTATAATATTAATTATTAAGTAAATCTATTCATGTCCTTATTCGTAATTTGACACTTAAAAGCACTTTCTAAAAAGCTTGGCCAAACACAAATTATTTCTCAAAAGTGCTTTTCAGACTGATTAGCCAAACACAAACTGTTTCTCCCCAAAAGTACTTTTTTCAAAAGCACTTTTAAAAAAAGCACTTCTCAAAATAAGCTGATTTCTCCAGCTTGACCAAACAGGCTATTACTCTTTTGTTGTGTGGGAAAAGAAAAGTTAACTCAGTGCAAGAGAAGTATATTATAGATAGAGGAAGCTGCATCCTACGGAATATTTTCTTGATTGTAAATAATTATTCACAGTAATACAGGATGAGCTTAAATTTGAAGGCGATATTGTTTGTTGGAAAACTACTTAAATTAGGCTCGAATGTTCCTGTTGAGTCTAACTGTCTAAGCTATATTCAATATAAAATATAAAATTGAGCCTAAGCTATTTTTTCAAACTCGAGTACTTGTTAGCTGTTGAGAATAATTGAATGGAACCAAATGGTTAGGTATTTGGCTTTTTAAAGTACCCATTTGGTGTTCGATACCCGCATTAATACTATGATTAATTTGCATTGCACCAAATAAGGCATATTAAAGAGGAAAATATTCCTTATCAGGATTATTTTCATAGTTATAAAAGATGAAGGGATTATATTTATCTCGTCACAATCCTTGATAGTTAGTTATTCGTCACGACCCAATTTGATTACAACACTCTAAAAGACAGAAGTGACGTATCCTCTTTCTCTTTGTCTATTTCTTCTTCTTCTTCTTGGTTTTTTTCAAATGGGGGGGGGGGGGTTTACTTTCTTCTTTTATTGCAAATATTCCATCTAAAACCATGAAAATGTAGTAAGTGGAAAATATTAAATTATATTGACTTTGGTTGTATAAAAAGTTTTCTTCCCTAAGAATAGTTTCAGGATTGATTCCAGTGGAAGTTAAGAGAGATGGAAAAAACCTAGATTACATGATCATTTTAGAGAACATTAAGTAATAATGTAGAAATAAATAAATATTTCATTACTTCTTCAATGAGAAGAGAAAACGAATTTGCTTCTTTAAATATGAAAAAAAAAAAGGAAAAAGTTTTCCAGTAATCTGAGAAAGACTTTTCTTCATTCTAAGGGGTCACTTCTCCCCCGAAAAGAATATAAACTGATAAAACTTATTGAATTCATCATAATATAAATAGAAAAATATCTAATGAATATTCCAATGTTAAAAAATAATATATAAATCTTCAACCATCAAGGAATGTGCTCATACTTAATTAGTCATTTCGAATTCGAATACTAGAAATCAAAAGTTTTCTGGCATAATTAAATCCCTCACTAGTTCAGGGCATAGAGCCCGTTTGGATGAACTTGTTGTAAGTGATTTTGAAGCCAAAATCGTAAAAATAACACGGGCTAGGCAGTTTTTGGACTGGTCATTCAAAAATAGTCAGCATTTACAAAGTCATTGAAAAATTTTGCTGCAACACGGAAAGTTCCAGCATAATATACTGGAGATTGGTGCACTTGTGTATGATAATCCAGCATAATATGCTGGAATTCCAACACGCGGAAAGTTCCAGTATAATATACTGGATAGTGGAGCACCGGTGCTCCAATATTTGAGTATTTTTCCGGATTTTGGATAATATTTTTGTTCAGATTTATCTTTACATGAAAAGTGGCTAAATTTCGATTACTTTTAAAATTGTGACTATTTTTGAATGACCACTTATAAATCTGACTATTTTTTAATTTCTCCCCCAAAAATTTAAAATACAAGCTGCGAGTTAATACTCAAAACCTTATAGTTAAAAAATTTACTAAAGAAGTTAAATTATAGATTTCAATCTAAGTAAGTAAATGTAATGTGGTAAGTCAACTAAAATCTACAAAATTTATATCCTGAATATTGAACTCAAACTTCTAAAATTTAAATCCTATATTCATCCCCTTAAAAATTAATCAAAATATGAGTTAGTATGATAGGGAACACGTGATAAAGAGGGTGATATAATTTGGCACGATAAAACCGAGGCTGCATCTATAATCACCGTTGGATCTCAAACCCTCAAATCCGTCGATAAACCTCTCTTATCCTCTCTCTCAATTTCACCTACTCTTTCCTACTGCTCTCTCTGCTTTTCCCTTTTTTCGCCTCTCCAAAAACTGAGGCACAATTAGAAATCTTCTCTTTTTCTGCTATATATCTCTTAACCACACCCTTTTTCTTCGTCATCACCGACATAGCCTGGTAATTTTCTCTCTTCTTTTGGTCATTTTTACTGTTTTTGTTACCATTTTTACGAGTTTTTACTGTGTTTTTTAGTTCGTGAAAAAAAATGTTCTTAATTCATGCTGTACTATGATCTGATTTTAGTATAGTTAATTGAGTTTCTGTGTTTTATGTGTACGAATAGATCATGTAGTCTTTTGGGTGCTAGGGTTTTCATTTTCCTCGGCTTTTGTTTGCTGTTGATTTTTAATTGCGGAAAAGGAGTTCTCTTATGTGTATTTTAAGCTATATTAAGATCTCATTTCACTGTGGTTAATTAGGTTTCTGCGTTTTAATTCCTTTCTATTGCTTTATGGGTCCGAATTGATAACGGAGTCCTTTGGGTACCTGGTTTTTTTTTTACCTTGATTTTGTTTCCTGCTGATTTTAATGGATATTCTCAGCTCTATAGTGATTTTACTTTAGTTAATTGGGTTTCTGGCCTAGTGCCGAGGGTCCATTGGAAATAGCCTCTCTACATTCTATAGGGTTAAGGTCTAAATACTATCTACACTCCCCAAACCCCACTCGTGGGACTATACTGGGTTTGTTGTTGTTGTTGGGTTTCCGTGGTTTAATCTATTTTTATTTCCTTATAAATACAAATAAATAATGTAGTCTTTTGGGTTGTAGGATTTTTTTGCCTTTGATTTTTGTTTACTGCTAATATTTTCATGATTGGCTTGCGTAGTTCTTTGTTGGTTTTGATTTGTATTGCTTATCGGTCAGAATTGAAAATGTGCGCCTTTTGAGTGCTAGCATTATTCTTTGTCTGATACTAATTTCTTCTTGATTTGTTTCTGTGTTTGTTGTTGATTTTGTTTTGTGAATCTAGGTTTCGTTGAGGTTTATTTGTGATGGAAAATGGGGAGGAAGTATTTGGCAAGGCTGGGGTAGGGGAGAGGAATGGTGTCGTAGATGAGACTGTGGAGTTGCAGGCGGAGGATAAGGCAGCTGTGAGGCCAGATGTGTCAAAGGAATTAGAAGGGGATGATGTGTTTGAGGAAGCAATAGAGCCAGAGACTCCTGGTGTTGGTGTTGAGGATGGAGTTGTCAGTGAGGGCAATGATGGCAAGTCTGGGAATGTTGACTGTTCTTTGGAGGACGGCGGGAATTCTGATTCAAGGGATGATACTGACAACTTTGAGGAAGCAGTTGAAGCTTCGCATGAGATACAGCATGCCGATGATGAGTCTAATCAGAAGTCAGAAGCTAAATGGAACAAGGAGCCTTCTGTTGAGAAGCAAAGTGCTGATGAAATAGCTGCAAAGGGGAACTCTGATTCAAGGGATGATTTTGAGAACTTTGAAGAAGCAGTTGAAGCTTCACACGAGATACAACATGCTGATGATGAGTTGAATCAGAAGTCAGAAGCTAACTGTAACGAGAATCCTTCAGTTGAGAAGCAAAGTGATGATGAGTTATCTGCAAATAATGAAAAAGAAGTGGTTGAGCAGAGTAACATAGTAGACAAGGATAAAGATGAGGTGGCTGAGGTTTCAGATCTGGGTGCTGCTGTAGAAACTGAAATTTCAGTAAATTGGGATGAAAAGAAAGATAAGTCAGCTGAACCAGTTAAGAAATCTGTGAATGGAGTTTCCAATCATGTGAACTTGGGAGAGGCTCAAACTCATGATGATGCAGATGAAACAAACCCTGATGTTCTTGGAAAATTGGATACCCAGGATGCTAACGAGGCAAAAGTGGATCTTCAGAACCAGGTTCATTCGTACAAAGATGCTTTGCTGCGTGATGAAAAGAATGTTGATATGATTGAAACATCTGCTGTTCAGCCTGCTGGGCTTCAGGACACTGCTGACGTCCACAACAATGTTTTAGATAGTTCTGGCTCCGTACTGAATGATGAAAAAAATATTGAACGGGAAGGAGTGCATTCTCTGCTTGTAAAACCTGTGAATTCTGATGTTAAGGATGAAGAGCTGAAAGATATTTCCCATAATGATGCTTCCACAAATGGTCATCTTGGAGAAAGCTTGAACCCAAGTGATGAACTCAAAGAAGTAGTGCCTACTCCAGAACAAATTAATGGTAGTTATGTGGATGACGAGCATATGGATATAGAAAGAACAGTGCCTAGTCCGGAACAAGTTAATGGTAGTAATAAGGATGAAGAGCTGCAGATAGATGGAGAAAAAGCAGTAAGTAGTATAGAACCAGTTAACAGTAAGGATGAAGAGCAAATAGATGGGGAAAAAGCTGTGGCTAGTCCAGAACCAGTTAATGGTAGTAGTAAGGATGAACAGCAGATCGACGGTCCAGGCCATGTTACTGCTTCTACTCTGCAAGGAGGAAGCTCCCCCTTAAAGGCAGAATTGAGAGACAAAGAATCAACTAGCCCAGAACCAATAGCTCATGAGGACATGTCGGAACAAAAGGATATTCAGAATGGTGATGCTACTGATCATCAAAGACTGGAATTAAACGAGTCGCCTGCTACTGGGCCTGGGAATTTGAATGACAAGATCAACAAGCAGAAAAATGTTTCTGTTTCTGGCACTCCGGCCTTTGAAAAGCATACCAGAGATTCAGTAACGGATAGAACCGCTGCACTGGATGAAATGTCTGAATCATCAGAAGTGTTGATGTCCAACAATCATGAGAAGGTCTCCGAGGTTTCTCAACCTCCAGTAGTTGATGCAGGCGTTGGAGTCGATAAAGTTGTTGTGAAGGAACCAGAAGCCAGATCTGCAACGGAACTCCCATCATCTTCTGGTGCACCTTCAACTCGGATACGCGCACCTGATCCACCTGTTGGCCTTGGTCGTGCTGCCCCGCTATTGGAACCTGCTACTCGAGCAGTTCAGCAGCCTCGTGTAAATGGAACAGCATCTCCTGCACAAAACCAGCTTGTTGAAGAATCCACAAATGGAGAGGCTGATGAATATGATGAGACACGTGAGAAGCTCCAGATGATAAGAGTCAAGTTTTTGCGTCTAGCTCATAGGCTTGGGCAGACTCCACATAATGTGGTTGTTGCCCAAGTCTTGTACAGATTGGGGTTGGCTGAACAGCTGCGGGGGAGAAGTGGAGGTCGTGTTGCTGCTTTTAGTTTTGATCGTGCAAGTGCTATGGCTGAGCAACTTGAGGCAGCTGGACAAGAACCCTTGGACTTCTCTTGCACAATAATGGTTCTTGGGAAAACAGGTGTCGGTAAAAGTGCAACCATAAATTCGATATTTGATGAAGTTAAGTTTGGCACTGATGCTTTTCAGTTAGGGACAAAAAAGGTTCAGGATGTTGTTGGGACTGTGCAGGGAATCAAGGTTCGAGTAATTGATACTCCTGGGCTTCTGCCTTCCTGGTCAGACCAGCGCCAGAATGAGAAGATCCTTCATTCTGTGAAACGATTTATTAATAGAACACCCCCGGATATTGTTCTGTATCTTGACAGGTTGGATATGCAGAGCAGAGATTATGGTGATATGCCGTTGTTGAGGACAATTACCGAAATTTTTGGACCATCAATATGGTTTAATGCCATAGTAGTTCTGACGCATGCTGCATCTGCTCCACCTGAAGGCCCCAATGGTACTGTAACGAGCTATGACATGTTTGTAACTCAGCGGTCTCATGTTGTCCAGCAAGCAATACGTCAGGCTGCCGGAGATATGCGCCTTATGAATCCTGTTTCGCTAGTGGAGAATCACTCAGCATGCAGGACAAACAGGGCTGGACAAAGAGTGTTGCCTAATGGACAGGTTTGGAAGCCTCACTTGTTACTTCTGTCGTTTGCGTCAAAAATATTGGCTGAAGCAAACACATTGCTTAAATTACAAGATAGCCCACCAGGCCGGCCTTATGCCACTAGAACAAGATCTCCTCCTTTACCTTTCCTGCTGTCATCCCTTCTACAGTCAAGGCCACAGGTTAAACTACCAGCGGATCAATTTGGTGATGACGACGATACCTTGGATGATGATCTGGACGAGTCTTCAGACTCAGAAGATGAATCAGAGTATGATCAACTGCCACCTTTCAAACGCTTGACCAAAGCTCAGCTGGCAAAGTTGTCCAAAGACCAGAAGAAAGCATACAATGATGAGTTGGAATACAGGGAAAAGCTTTTTATGAAAAAGCAATTGAAGGAAGAGAGGAAGCGGCGGAAGATGATGAAGAAAATGCAAGCTGCAGCTGAAAGTTTACCACCAACTGATCCCAGTGAAAATGTAGATGAGGAGACTAGCGGTGCAGCATCAGTGCCAGTACCCATGCCAGACTTGGCGTTACCGGCATCATTTGATTCTGATAATCCAACTCATAGATATCGATATCTCGATTCTTCTAATCAGTGGCTTGTGAGGCCTGTCCTAGAACCTAATGGTTGGGACCATGATGTTGGTTATGAGGGCATCAATGTAGAAAGATTGTTTGTTGTCAAAGACAAGATCCCTATATCTTTGTCCAGTCAGGTTTCGAAGGACAAAAAGGACACCAATCTTCAAATGGAAATTGCAAGTTCAGTGAAGCATGGGGATGGAAAAGCAACTTCTGTAGGTTTTGATATGCAGTCAGTCGGTAAAGACCTTGCTTATACTCTTCGCAGTGAGACCAGATTCTGCAATTATAGGAAGAATAAGGCGACAGCTGGTCTTTCAGTAACTCTCTTAGGTGATGTCATGACAGGTGGGGTGAAAGTTGAGGACAAATTGGCTTTTAATAGACGGGGACTATTGGTTGTGTCTGGGGGTGCCATGTTTGGCCGTGGTGATGTTGCTTATGGTGGTAGTTTGGAAGCGACATTGCGAGACAAAGATCATCCTCTTGGTCGTTTCCTCTCAACTTTGGGGCTCTCGGTTATGGACTGGCATGGAGATCTTGCTGTCGGATGCAATTCACAAACCCAGATACCTATTGGACGACACACAAACTTGATTGGCCGTGTCAACATTAACAATAAGGGGTCTGGACAAGTTAGTATTCGTTTGAACAGTTCAGAACAGCTTCAGATTGCGTTGGTAAGCTTAATTCCACTTGTCCAAAAGCTGCTTAGCTTCTCTCAACCAGTGCAATTTTGATGATGATGAAAATAAGGCCACTGCACCATACTGCCATTCAGTGATTCACAAATCACTTCTATAGTGGCCATCAGCTGATCGGCATCACTGAACGTGAGTATGTCCTTTTTTTTCCTGGTTTCTTTCTTAGCCATAATATTCATGGACTTTATTGGTTGCTGTTACTTCGGGTGAGCATTTTCTGGAGATGTTTTGAACCTTTTTTATGGGGAAAAGATGCTCTTTTTGTTGTTTTACAATTATTTTTTCCATGATGTGAACTGCATTCATATTTCAGTAGCTTTTGGGTTATTTATTCCATCTGATTGCACTGTTTCACAACTTGAATCTGCTGTAGCTCTTGCTTTTTCAGTTTTACCATTGATAAACTACATCTCTAGTCTTTATACTCACATTGCATATATATCTTTGACCTTATAATTGCACTTCACGGTTAGTCTGAATCGTTTTATGTTTATAAACTTAGGTAAAAGAACTTGTGTGCATCAAGATGATGATGCTGGGAACAGTTTATAAGACAGATAGTTATAAGGTGGATAAAGAGGAAAAACCTTTATCCTATTCTGTTCCCATAAGATGCATGCTGTGATCTGTTACACTGCTTCAAAATTCCAGCTGTCAAATCAATAACCTCTGGTGTGCATTGATATTGATAGAAAGAATGCACACTAAAGGTTCAAAGTGTGTTTTATGGTCTATCTGAATGCACTTTTCCTCCCCGACGAGGAACCTCTGGTTGATGTTTGACTAATTCTACTCCTGTCCAAATATATACTCAATGTCTTACTCTATGTTGAAGAATGGTGAAGTCGATATTTAAGTTTGTCACTTACATAAAACTTTGCCTATTGTGGTTAAAACTAGTAGCTTGCAGATTTGATTGTAGAATTTCCTTTCTTATACATTGTAATATAGTCTCTTCATTTTGCTTAAGATATACCCGTGTCAAATGGCTGTGGGGAATGGGTATAAGTTCTTGTGGGTCCTGCAAAGTATGAAAACAACTTGCTTTAAATTGAACAAGCCCAAGTCCATATAGTAATGCTGAAGAATTAGACCACTGAACCTGATCTACTTGAAGTGGGCTGGATGGATTTATATGAAGTTTGTTATTGTCTGGAAAATGTTTTGATGCTTCTGAATAGTATCTGCAATTGTGTTTAAGGAATAGTGATCTTGTATCTGAATGTTGCTTCCCATATGAGGAAATGCTATCTGTTGAGATTAAATGCCTGCCTCATTTCAGCTTTAGCTGTTTATTTTGATTCCATGTTGGTGAAGTGGCTTGTCAGTTTTATCTTGATGACTTCCTATGCTGATATAAACCAACTAATGTGCAGATGCACATTGTTTTCTTGAGAGGAGAGCGAGAGAAGAGATGGGCTTCATGAGGAAAAATGTATGTCCAAGATCATCTGAAAGCATTCGGTTGTAGCCTAAGAAGAGAGTATAGCCAACCCCCCTCTTCAAATTTCAATTTTTGTTAGTATCATGAAACTGAGATTGAATGTTCTTGTAAACTTGATTGGGAAACGTTAGCTAGTTAAGTTTCTAAATAGATAATGAAAAATGGGTTAATGGTATAGCAAGTTGAGTTTAGCTATTGTAATATGGGGCTGCTGTTATGCCGCTGATGAGCTGTTCCGGTATGCTCTTTTCCCGGGCTACATCGAACTGCATTTTTGTATTTGGTCTGCACTTCCTTGCTGGTTAAGTAGTTTCTAGCCTGGAGATTAATTACGAGATTTTAACGATTGGAGTTTATTTATCCCAGTCGGATGGATGCTTGTGCTTTTATTCTATTAATAATAGTAACATACAAAGCCAAGCGGAAGATCCAAAATTGTAGCTATCAAATGGCCTCTGCCATTCTCTTATCTTTTCTCCGATTGGAAGTAATAGTGAAATGATTAATTACTTTTGATATATTCATCGTTTCCTATTGTTTTCAGTTGCGAGCCATGTGCTTCTTGACTGATAAACCTTTTGTCGATTAGTGTACAGACTAACTTCTGTCAATATGCTTTTCGATTGCTCCATCAAGCCAATCTCTTTGTCCATTACTTGAATGGAATCTCCTCTGGTAGAATGTCTTATTTTAATTGCTAAACGAATAGTAATTATGTAATATTATTGAATATGTGAAAAGTATTATATTATTATGTAATTTTAAATGATATACATAGTAGTTTTACTTTGTAGGTTGAATTGTTTTTGGTATTATAATACACTGTGGTTTTTTATTAGTGTATTAATTGAATTTTATATTGTAGCCTCGTGAGTCGGGGAGTTCAAGGTGCATAGTGATGGAAGGAAAATCGAGCCTAGGAACATATACAATTGTATCAAAATCGATGATTTACATAAACGGTTTAAGGTAATTTTCTAGAGATGAGCGTTAAGTGAATATGAATCGCAAGAAAGAGTATATTGGCGCATGACATTTTTTGATATGTTGACTAGTCTAAGCTTTCGTTCGGATATAAATTTGGTTGAAACTTGAAAAAATAATTTTTGAAGTTGTTTTGAAAAATAGTTTTTTGAAGTTGAAATTATGTTTGGACATGCATTTTATTTGAAAAAAAATTAAATTTTGTGAGTGGGAGAACAAGTTTCACCCAAAAACTACCCCAAACTAGGGCCCAATTTGGCCATGAGTTTTGCCAAAATAAATTTGTAATTTATTTTCAAAACTCATGTTTGACCATAAATTTTGCCCATATTTTGGTCAAATCTCAAATCCCAAAATCAGTTACTGAGCTGATTTTGGGCCAAAATCACAAATCTTGGGAATTATATACATGTTTTTCCAAAATAAAGTTGGAAAATATGTTTTGAAGACGTATGGCCAAACACATTTTCATCTTCAAACCAAACTTCACTCAAATTAGATTTTTTAAAATAAATTTGGGATCTATGACCAAACGCTAGCTAGATTTTGGGAACTTGAAAAATAATTTTAGTATTTTTTTTAAAAAATAAATCATTAATCTATGCACAAACAATGTTTTCAAAAAAGATTTAAAAAAAAGTAGCGAAAACCTATGGCCAAACGGGTAAATGTTCAATAATTCTGCGGTAAAAAAAGAATGATAGAAATACATATATTACAGATGCAGCTGATATCATTATTGCTTTCCGGAACCTAAATATTATTCTTCTGGACTCAAACCATATTAATAGGTGAAAATAAAATAAAATTATATATCTATATATAACGTACAAAAATAACACGCTATATCTTAACGATAATGTCTGACGTTAAGGTATAGCGCCTTAAATTCATACGCTATACCTGACTGACGATTTGACTTTTCATTTCATACCTAGCGTATGTAATAAAAACGCTATATCCCTTGTGCCAGAAAAGCAATTTGAGTGGATACATACACTGTCGAATGCCAGAAAAGCAATTTGGCTTTTATTTTTAATTTGCCTAAAACGCCCTCCACTTTTTCTTGTTATTACAAATGTTACCACAGCCTTCACAACTAACTTTTGCACACCTCAAATATTTTAACATATAATCAATTTAATTTTTATTTTATTAAATCAAAATTACTAAATCATTTTTTGAAATGAAAATTTATTCAACTTTATCTAAATAATATCATGAAAGTCACTAAACAATTACAGAAAATATTTTGTATTTTTTGTGATATTTAGGTATTAACTGATTTATTCATAAATGATAAAAGTGGAAGAGCTTGCTTAGGACAGAATCTGTTGGAAATCCAATTCAATAATATTATATTTTACACAGTTTACCTAAACCTCGGATTAGCTGGTTTTGCCCCATTTTAATAAACTCAAGTATGAGTTGTAAAGGATTTACAGCTTGTTGGATGGTTGTTACTTTTTGCATTGTGTTGTATTGTTACCAATGGCGGAGCCAGGAATTATACAAGGGGTGTCAAAATAAAAAAAATTTGCTGCTATCAGGAATGGAACTTGCAACTTTGTGTAAATTTTGACACCTCTTGGCCATTGCACTAAGAGTTTATCTTGTGTCAAGGGATGTCAACCCCTTGTATATATTTAATTTTGTTTAAAAAATACCTATTTACGCAGTGTTATTTTCCGGCGAACCGACACCCCTCGGACAAGGGTAGCTCCGGCCCTGATTGTTACTTTAAATATAATATTTATTTTAATCGTTACTTAAATTTTATTGTATCATATCATTAAATCTGTCGTTATGTAATGATGAAAAATGACACTTTATGGAACGACCAATTTGGTGTGATCGCATCATTACATTTTTTTTTTCTCATTTACCCTTTCTTGTTACTAAAAAAATCTTATTTTATCCTTTACACTATATTTTTATATATTAATTTTACCTTGTACCTTACTTTTTCTTTATAATATTGTAAGTTTATTTTTCATATTGCATGAAATCATGAAACTACGATAAATAATACAATATATTCAAATAATAGTTGTGAAGGCTGCGGTAACATCTATCTATCTATATAGAATAACAAAGGCAAAACAATTTGGGAGTGACACGTGGAATTCTCTAGTGCTAACACCTGTTAAAAAATGGACAACTCTCCAATATAGTTGGAGCTTCAAAGTTGCACACGTTCACAGAAATTATCAAATCTCCTATTGCCTTCAAAGTCCCACACGCACAGGTAATTCAAATCTCCCTCAATTTATGGGATCCATTACTCCCCCACTCATAGGTAATTCAATACCCACATTTTGGCTTTAACTCCCACATTCAGAGACAATTCAATACCCATTAATATTCCCATGTTCACAGAAACTCAGTTTCCCACGTTCCCGTCGCCATTATCCCACCATTGATTTACCTCCCAAACGTGGGCTTCCAATTCAAAAAATCATATTTTATCTGCATATCTATATATATACTATCGGATTTATGTGCTTTACATTTTTAAAACCTTTTCAACTTCATATTTTATCTGCTCAATATACCATTCTGATTAATTTACTTTGCAAATATGGCGACACAAATTCAAGATATCAAACAAATTTCAGGCAACTCAATGCAATTGAACCTCAAAGTTAGAGTGGTTCGAATGTGGGTAACGTCGGATCGCTTTAAGCCGGAAATACCATATTCAATTGAATTGGTTTTATAGGATTCTAAGGTAACATATCAAACTTTGTCATACTTCCAAACTTATTAATGTAGTCGCATTCTATATAAGGAGGACTTGGGCAACTACATCAGTCGCATATAAGTCACATTAATCCAGCATTGTGAGAAAGTTGATGAAGTTATTGTTCCTAGGTTCATCTGTTTTACCTATCATATATTGGTACTCCTTAATAGGCAGAACAAGCTAAGTTTCGAAACAGAAGTTAGATCAAGAATGTTATAAGCAGTTGCAACAAAGTCATCTCTTTAAAAAATGAAAACTACGAATAAATATAATGAATACCCTTTAATCCATTCATAAACTCATAGTCAGGACAAATTAGATATATAATGAGGCATTCAACATTCCCACCTAAACATAAATTGACATATATTTCCAAGAAAACAAGTGAAACTAGAAGAAAAGACCAAAGCTTTGGCCAAAAAATTACTAAGTACTTCTCACAAAGGAGAAAACGCTCTCAACAAGCATCTCAAATAAATTTCTTCTTCCTCTTCTGACATACTCTTTTTTGTGGCAGCCTGCTAAGTGTCGGCTATTTTTTTATCTTTACGCATAACTGTTATAGCTTTTTGATTCTTATTGATTGTTCATAAAACTTATATTTATCACTGATGTAGCTATCTGAATTGGGATGTGCAAATTCAAGAATTATAGCTGTTAGATTAATAGCCTTAGTAGCCCTTTCCATTCTGATTTTGCAAACCTGGGAACTTTTACTTCTCTGTATCTTTCATAAACATCATTCATAAAATAGCGTAAAGATTCGTATATATAAAACTTATATGCGACTGATTGTTTATAAAACTTAAAATAACTGTTGTACCATTTTGCTTCTTATACATTGTTCAGCATATCTTCACTCCTAAAACTTATATGCAGTTCGGCAAAATGGCTTCATATTTCGTAGTTTTGCCTTTATCTTACAGATTTGTATGTATATGGTATACAACTTCTCTATATAGCATTTTGGCTTTTGATATAAAATCTTTAGGATAACTTCACTTAAGTTGCATAAATTCTCTATATAGCATTCTGTTTTTTCATATGAAATAGGTAGGATAATTTTAGGCAGTGATCTCAGCTATATACGAGCTTATAATTGCGCGCTAATAATGAATCTGATTTTGTAGGGTGATCGTATACATGCTTCAATCGGAAAGTATGTTCTCAAGTTTTTTAGTAACAAGATACATGAACTTCGCTTATATCTGTTTAGCCTCTTTTCAAATAAAAAATTGATGAGGAATCTATCTATATTAGGTAGTTACAAATATGAATTCATCCAAACTATACTTGCAGTCGAGTATTACTTTATAAATGAAAATTTTAACTTCACTTATGTTCCTTTCGGTGAGTATCAAGTGTTGATAGATATTTATATTGCTTAGTCGATGCAGTGGTTGGGGCAGTAAAGTAGAAAAATAATATGGTAGCAGATATAATGGTAATGTGGCTACATATCGTGGGGGTCGAAGGAGCTTCCTCGGGTACGTAAAAGCAGCTTAATTTTATGCTCAATTGTTGTCTAATGCACAGGCTTTTATAATAGTGATTTTGTTTATGTACTTGTGGTTTTTTTGCTGTTTGCAGAAACTTATGGTTGTTACTGTAGAAGGAGAAGATGTTACTAAACTACCTGAATGAGGAAACCAACTAGAACGAAATCCACTGATAACATACTTCCTGTGTAGATGATTTGGGGAAGGAAAAGGTGTATTGAAGTTTTCTGAGTTAGACAATTTGCAATTTGTTTCAGGTCATGCATCTCAAGGAAAGCGCTGCTACTTTCTCCCCTCCTCCAGCACCTTCTAGGAAGCCTATGGCAAAGAAAAATCTGCATGTGCATTCTTTTGCTATAAGTTCCTGTGTTGAAATTATGGATTCTTTAATCAATAAACTGTTTTATGTCAGCAACAGGGATTTTGTTTTGGATTTGTGGAATTTGAAGTGGAGAGTGCTGTGCAAAAAGCAATAGAGGTATCTCATCTTCACCCCATTATAAGTTGAAGAGGATGAGAAAACAGATTGGACCCATGATTCCAATTCCCGTAAGTATTCCATGTTAATGGTATAGTGAGTTTGCCACTAAGGTCGTTAATTTGTCTACTTTCTGGATCACCATTTCATTACATTCCAAAGTAGAAAGTGCCTCATAATCAGGAAAGACGGACCATTTTTTTTGTTTGGAGCTGTCAGCCGAGGTGCTATTTGATTGGCGTTTTCCTTTAGTACTTTTATATTCTGTCTATAGTTTAAAAAACTGTATGAGAATTCTATTTCTTTTGTTAACCTTAATATACAACTATTATATTACTGGATCTACCCACAACCACAAGAAAAGGGAGAGACAGTCTCTGATGTGAAACTGATTGTCCATTTCTGCTGAAGGATTTACCAGTGAGATTGATATTTATGTATCTAATATGGAAGCTTATATTGATAGGGGTCTTTTGGCGATATATTAAAAGCTTGATGCCGTGGAACGCCTGTAGCTTTAAATGCATCCTCCCAAACCTTTCAGTGAATAAACAAATAATCTCTGTAGAGCACTAATTCGAAAAGCATATTTTGAGTAAATCCAATACATATCACCTCACGATTAACTCAAAGAGGTACTAAAAGCTTTTTGAGCTTTTAATGTCGATCCATTTGTGAGAGGTACTAAAAGCTTACAAAGAACAAAGAGGAAAATACAGAAGATTTAACAACACAGAGAAGATGTCAATATATAGGATGCCCATGTGCGAAATCATAAAGAGAGGGTGCAGGGTTTGAGTCAAACCATCCCAAGTGATCCATGAGCCTCTTCATTAAATGACCAACACCCGAGGCCATACCTGCAGCTGTAACATAGGACACAATAGTCTTCAAGTATCTACTAAACTTATTTGCTCCTTGTGTATAAGCCTTTGTAGCAGCAAGTATGATAATGCACAAAAGAGAAGCCGCTGCAACTGCTATAACCTTGTACTCTCTCTCGTCACTCTTACTAGGAACAAAAGCTATTTCTCAAGACTCATATTCACTACATTATAGCATTTTCAAATAATATAAATGAACATCTCATTATTTTTTGTGCATGTAAATGAGAGATAGTTTGATCAACCCTTCAGAGAAAATATTATTATTTGAGCTTAATATGTTCTGCTTAAATGTAACAAAATATACAGATCCATTCGCTGAGAATGAGGACGTTGCTATGTTTAAAGAAATGCAATATTACTCATAATCTATATAATGTTAAATTTTCATACATCTATTTTAGCATTTCAAATTTGGGCATTGCGTGGATTTCTGTTTGCTTCATCCAAAACTGACCCTCTTCTTTACTTATTATTTTTGAAACGAGACTTAAGTTTTGCAATTGTTTTAATTGTGTCTTCATTTGCTGTTCTTTGCAACGAAAAAGGTACACTAACTTTCTTTTCGTGTACCGTATTTCTAAATAATATTTATTGTATAGACTGTATTATAGTCTATCCTGGCGATGTTGACGAATCTTCCTAACCAGTAATGTTGATGAAAATCTTCTCTGTATCCCTTTATAGAGCTGGCATGTGTTGCGGAAGCCAAATGTATATAGTGTGAATGAGTCACAACTACTATACCAAAAATTATGACAACCACCAAATAATAAATAAGACAATAAAGCAATAATAAAAGAAACACCAGAATTTACGAGGTTCGGCTAATTTTGCCTACTCCTCGGACAAAATCAATATTTTATTTCACTCCAAAATACAAGTGAAATAATACTAAAGAGAGAAGATACAAATGCCTTAAAAAGATAAGAAGGCAAATGAAAGGTGTGTTTAAATCCTAAACATTAGGCCTCATTTTATAGGGAGAAATCCTTCCCCAGTACAAGTTTCCCACCGATGTGGGATGAGGAACTTTTGACATATTCAACAAATCTCCACCTTGGCAAAATTTCACATCTTTCAATTTTCTCTCAGTAACAAATTTTGGTTGTGTCTTCATCTTCAATCTTCAGTGTTCAACAATATTGATCAAATCCAAACAATGTTGAAACTTGACCGCTGTCACCACTTTTGTCAGCATATCAGCAGGAGTCTCTGTAGTATGAATTTTCTTCACCGTGACTCCACCTTCTTCTATGATTTTTCGTATAAAATGATACCGAACATAAATGTGCTTCGTCCTTGCATGATAAACTTGGTTCTTCGCTAATTGCATAGCACTTTGACTATCACAAAAAATAGTGATACCCTTTTGTTCAATACCAAGCTCCTTTAGCAATCCTTGAAGCCAAATTGCCTCCTTCGTAGCCTCTGTAATAGCCATGTACTCTGCCTATGTTGTAGACAAAGCAACTGTTGACTGCAAAGTAGACTTCCAACTAACTGGTGCCTTTGCAAAAGTAAACACATAACCAGTAGTTGATCTTCGTTTGTCCAGATCACCCGCAAAATCTGAGTCACAATATCCAACTACAGACTGATTGCTTTCCTGCTCAAAAACTAACCCAACATCTACAGTATTATGAATATACCGTAGAATCCACTTCACAGCTTGCCAATGCTCCTTTCCTGGATTATGCATATATCTGCTAATAACTCCAACAGCTTGTGAAATGTCAGGTCTCGTACAGACCATTGCATACATCAAGCTACCAACAGCATTTGCGTATGGTACCTTTGACATATACTCTCGTTCAGCTTCATCCATTGGCGACATAGTAGTACTTAGCTTAAAATGGGGAGCAAGTGGAGTACTAACTGGCTTAGTCTTGTCATCTATGCCAAAACGTTGCAGTACTCTCTTCAAATATTCTTTCTGAGATAAACAGAGTTTCTTTGAACGTCTATCTCTTATTATCTCCATGCCAAGAATTTTCTTCGCCTCACCCAGATCCTTCATCTCGAACTCCTTCTTCAGTTGAATCTTCAACTTATCAATTTCTTCTGAATTCTTGGAAGCTATCAACATATCATCAACATATAGGAGAAGATATATAAAGGAACCATCTTTAAGCCTGCGCAAATACACACAATGATCGTATTTGCTTCTCTTGTACCCTTGCTGCAACATAAACTTGTCAAATCGCTTGTACCATTGTCTAGAAGATTGTTTCAATCCATACAACAATTTTTTAAGTTTGCACATCGTATTTTCCTTTCCAGCAACTTTGAATCCTTCTGGCTGAATCATGTAGATTTCCTCCTCCAAGTTTTCATATAACAACGCAGTTTTTACATCCATCTGAACTAGTTCCAAATTCAACTGTGCTACCAAAGCCAACATAATTCTAATGGAGGAATGTTTTACAACTGGAGAAAATACTTCATTGTNTCTTTCTGGTTAGGAAATCCTTCTTTCTTTGCAAATACCCATTTGCACCCAATTGCTTTCTTTCCCTTCGGGAGATTGGCCAATCTCCATGTATGATTCTGATGAAGGGACTGTATTTCATCATTCATGGCAATCCTCCACTTATCTTCTTCTGAACTTTGGACTCCGTCTTTATAAGTGGCAGGAACATCATCAGCTGCAATTGCGGCTGCACAAGCAACTGTCTCTATGAGACGAACATGTTTCGTTATTTTTCTTTTTGGCCTGCTGGTTGCTATTGATTCAAGTTGTTGTTGAGGTTCCTGAGTTGTAATCTCCTCTACTGGCTCTCTTTCCAGAGTATAATCTTCATTTGTTTACTCCTCTGCTTCTTGTGTAGGAAAAATAAATTTTTCCTCAAACTCCACCTGCTTAGAAGCACCATCATCTTGTTTGGTATCTTCATTTGTTACCTTATTTACCATAGCAGATTCATCGAAGGTAACATCCCTGCTGAATATTACTTTCTTTGTCATAGGACACCATAAGCGGTATCCTTTGACTCCAGAAGTAATCCCCATAAAAATAGCCTTCTTTGCCCTTGGATCCAATTTTGACTCTGTCATATGATAATATACAGTTGAGCCAAACACGTGCAAAGAGTCATAATCTACAACAGGCTTTCCATACCATTTTTCAAATGGTGTCTTGCCATCAATAGCAGCAGATGGTAAGCGATTAATGAGGTGGCATGCATATGTAATTGCCTCAGTCCAAAATTTTTTGCCCAAGCCAACATTGGACAACATACACCGTACCTTCTCCAGCAAGGTCCGGTTCATACGTTCTGTCATTCCATTCTGTTGTGGTGTATGTCTGACAGTGAAGTGTCGGACGATGCCATCATTTTCACAGACTTTATTGAAATG